>QFDD01114522.1:0-301273 GCA_006871305.1 Vachellia collinsii
AATCTATGACATTCGACGAGACCAATAACGGGTTGAGGATGATATGGAGAAATTTATAGCATACTAGCCGTTGAAGGTAACTGACAGAAGCGCATCGGGAAGGTTCATCAGAATGGGATGGCGTGTAAGGGATAGGATGTTGCTGTTACCATACACTATCATTCGAATGAACAACTTGTCTCATTCGAATGAATTTTTATTTCGCTGCTGGCAGATAATCTTTTATCCTCATTCGGAGTGCACATCTGGAACCCTCATTCGGATTAGGTGATCATTCGAATAATAGATATATATTTTAATACCCATCTTGAATTATCATTCGAATGTGCAGGAGATGAAGATTATATTCGAATGATATATTGGCTTCATTCGAATGAGCATCTAAAAATTTCAATATTCATCTCGACAGCTTATTCGGCTATTCAGAAAAGGAGAGCTTCATTCGAATGAGACTAAGGTTCATTCGAATGAGCATATAAAAATTTCAATATTCATCTCGAGAGTTCATTCGGATATCTAGAAGATGAGAGCTTCATTCGAATGAGACCAATGTTCATTCCAATGGGTATCTAAAAATTGCAATATTCATTTCTATTCATTTCGACAGCTCATTCGGATATCCAGAAGATGAGTGCTTCATTCGAATGAGACCCGAGGTTCATTCGAATGTTCATATAAAAATTTCATTATTCATCGCTCATTCAAAGAATTCAAAGAGGGCTTCATTCGAATAAGACCTAAGGTTCATTCGAATAAAAGAACCTCATTCGAATGGGTTTAAATCCATTCGAATGACATTTAAAAAATTTTAATTTCGATACATATATTTTAATTCGCACGTATCTTTATTAAATATATATTTTTAAATTTCATTTTACTTAATAACAAGTTATTAAGGGTAATATGGTCATTTGACATAATTTTCCTACATACTTTACCACTATTTTAACCCAACCAAACAAAAATTTTCCTCTCAAATTATTTTCTATTCCAGTGCATACCAAACATCCCATCTCAAAAAATTTTCCATTCCATTCCTTTCATTTCCTTTCCATTCCTACCAATTCTCCCATCCAAACAGGCCGTAATTGTAAAGAAGAAGCTCAAAGCGGCATGAAAAAGGGTTTGCCAGGATTTCCCTCTCTCACGCATCCTTCTTAATCCCATGGTCGACGCCATTAAAGAAGCTTCGGGGAGTCTCTCTGGTTGACCATAAAAACGGGGGAAAGGCTTCTGGAGAATTCCCATCTCGATCTCCAATTGCGAACCCTAGAACTTCGCGGGGCTTCAGTCATTCCTATCTCTTGGGACCTTCATCATATTTGGATTCAGGTGCAGCACGCTGCAAGAATTACACAACGATAAGCTCGTTCAGTGCACCTATTTTTTTTTTTTAAATTTTCTACATTATATCAATGCTATTGCGCTAGCTGGTTAAATTAGATTCTTAAAATGCATGGAATTAATAAATCGCATTTTAATATACATTTTTTGCTTGTCACTTTTAACTTGGTAGTTCCAGATAATTAGCAACCCTAACGAGTTTCAATTCAAAGCGAATTAGTATTACAGTTTTACTTGTAAGCTCGTAAGAACTGGAAATGGGATGAATTAGTAGAAATGATATTATGTTGGAGATGCTTGTTCAGTGCTTTCGTTTTATTTTCATTTTCCCTTCCCTATGGAAATGTGAGGAGAGGGATTGTGGTATGGGAGCCGAGATCAACTGATCAAGCTATTGCCCTTTCACTCCGAGCTCCAGAAAACTTCAACTTGCTTTTGAATACTAAAGCTGATTAGTCTAGTTTTGGTGCCGTGCTGCTTTGGAGTAAGCTTTTCATTGTGATTTGGTTCACTTTTGCATTGAAACTCCATTGCCTTAATTTTTAACAACATTAACGTCAAGCTTGGATCATAACTACCACTGCTGTTGCTAACACTACTACTACTAAGCTGATGATGATAATGTATGTTCATTATTACTTTTATTGATGGCTTCTTTGTTTCATACCCTTATTTTTCTTGATGTTTGATGTTTTCCATTTCATTGTGCAATGATATGCTTTATTTCTATAATAGGGATTTGGGGTCGGTGGAGGTGATGGCTGGAACCATTACATTTACACGTATTTTTAATATTTGGATGACAAAGCCCTGATGCTCTATACACCTTGCTGAGGAAGGATGAATATTGTTAAGGGTGTTGCTGACCTTATCCGGAGAACTTCCAGTGGGCATACTGGGGAGTCTCCAGGTTTTCAAGCAAAAAAATTTGCACCTCCTGTGCCCAAGATTTGCTTCAGGTAACGGGATGTACACTCTCATACTTATTTTGTTTGAGTAGAAATTTTATGGCTTCAAGAATTAGATTGAACAAAGCATAATTTTTGCATTCATCAGAACAATTTGAATACTTAGCCATCTTTCAAATTTATGCTGAGGCTCAATGTATACAATTTCATCTTTGTGTAAAGGAGCTCAACTTATCTTGCTATCAATTTTGTAAATTAGTGTGTCAGAGCAGCTTGCAAACTGTCATGGATGCCTTCTTAACATTTTACTTGAATGTCTATTGTCTTAAAAATTCTAGAACTTACATAATCAGCTATAACTATGAAGTATTGTCATGTAAATAAATACATTAATAACAGGTGGTTAGTGACCGTTGGTGAGAATGGGGGGCAATAGGCTGTAAATAAGTCCTTAATACTATTTGCAAACTCAGTTTTGCAATCTGATTGGAGGTCATTCAGTCCCTCTTTGTCTTTCTAGTTCTCTACACCTCTTTGTTCTTCTAATTCTCCTCTGTTTCTCTATCCTATTCCCTCTTTCTCGCTCATTCCCAACCTTGTTCTATGATCCAATTGAAACATAAATGTGCTTTGTTGAATATGTAGACTAAGATTGTTATCATGCTTATACTAACCTAATGAGAGCAGGACATGTTGTTAGTGTTTGTGAGGAAAGTACCAATACTTGACTTTTGAGGTTCGGCTTGGGCCTTAATATCTTGCAACTTCATACCTTGACGTTCATTTTTGCATGTCTCTTTTGTATCAATGCTAATCTTCAATTTCTTGGATTTTGCACTTCACTGGGGTCCCCCATATCTGACGTTTGAACTGTGGGGTGAAGGCATAGATAAAATGCATCCAATTTCTCATCCTATTATTTGGGAAATGTCATCTATGTTAGAGCATTGGAATGATATTAGTTTTGACGTTTTCTCTCTCATTTTGTTAATATTTAAAGATCGGTGCAATATTTGTAACTTTTGTTCCATTTTGCTGTAAATTACAGTGGTGTAAGCTGTTATGGCAGATAAATTGCTTTTTGTGTCAACGCATGTTCTTCAAGCGTAGACTTTTTTCCATACAAATTTGTTATGGGGACATGATTGCCCATACCCATAGTATTAATCCTTTAATAAGGTTTTCTGTAATTTTTGAATTTCTTTTAGCAGTGATGTCGGTGATGAGGCAATAATAAATACTCTTTGGCAGAGATATGAGAAAATAGATGATAAGGTATGCTTGGATTTATGTATTGGATTTGGAAGTTGTTGAAGGTTCTTTTTCTAGCATCATGCGGTGCTCCAGTAACAAACAGTAATGCTAAACAACTCTGTTCTTTGTTTTCCCTGCAGCTCTAAATGGTTGTTGATTAAATTTTTCATATAACTCATTGACATTGTTGTTCTAGGTGGAGAAAAAGCGGATGTTTCATATTTTCCTTAAGCAGTTCCATCTTGTTTACAAGGATTGGGTACCAGTAAACGCAGGCGTAATACCAGTGGGTGCTTCAACTACTTTCCAATCTGCTGATAATCCTCCCTTTTCTGATGACCTAATTGTTGGATGCGTAGCTGGGCATCCTGCTGAAATCATTAGGATATTGATTGAGGAGGTCACACATTTAAACTCACTGGTTACTCAGTGTAAGTTAGCAAAAATCATAATTATTATCTATTCCCTTTTTAGTGTAATATTCATGGAAAGGAGGTCATGGATGTGATACTACATATAAAAACATTTTTAGAAATCCTTGGCTTCTTCCCTGCTCGTTCATTGGCTGATAGAAGAATGGGAATTTTCATCATGAATAGAAAAGGAATATTTTTTTTTGTTTTGGTTGAGATAGAAAAGGAATTTTAGTACTTTGGTTTTCTACAAGTTTAACTTTTCAATGTGACATCAAAGAGACATGGCATTTCTTAATCAGAATATTTTTGGAGGATCAAGATTCCTTCCAGTGTAAAGGCTTTTTTCTGGATTGGAATACTTAATTTTTTTTGATAGAGAACTTAATTTATTGAAGAGAATATCAATACAAAAAAACCAAGGACAAGAAGTCCTTCCAAAACAGTTAAATGAAAAATTAGACTTGTTAACTTGAATGAGCTTTCATTCATTTTGTAAATCCACAAGGGAAAACCCCTAGACGAGACCCTTTGGTAGAACCTTGGGGGTGGGGGAAGAGACTGATTCTCTCCCAATTCAAGTGCAGTGACAGAATCTTCTGATTGAGCTCTCTTGCATTTCCTTTTCTCCAAAGATGCCACAAACCAGCCAAGGTAGCGTGTGAAGAAAGAACTTTCCACTCCTATTCTACCAAACCAGTGAATATCACAGCTAAAAGTCGCACAAATATGCTGGGTAGACCCAATGCTCCTGAAAGATACTAAAAAGCCTATTCCAGATCTGCCTAGCCACATCACTAAGGAAAAACAGCTATTTTTTGTTTCTGAAGCATGGAATCAGATCATACAAACATAAGGGAGTTGGATGTATTGGGCCTCCAAATTTATAGTAAATAATTTGTATTGATCTTGTTTAGTAATGCAATCCTATTAAAAGGCTTTCTGTTTGAGGGAGCCTTGTTTTTCTAATGATTTGGATAAATGAAAACAATGACCATTCTGGTTGTCTTGGATTTCCTTTGCTGTCTTTGTCGGAAGAAATGTTTTCCTGATCTCAAGATTCATGGAATTCACCAGCTATGATGAGATCATGTTTGTTTGTTATTTGCCACCCAAATTTCATTCGTTGGGTCTTCCATGTTAGACTGTGTTGCTTCTCACGTAAGAGACTTATCCTTCCCCTTTCCATGGACAACATGGACACTGATTGGGGTGTAGGTAATTGCCCCTTTTCAATCTGTGTCCAATAAGCATCAATGTAAGTTAACAGCATTGGGTTTGCATTAGGAAATGAAGAGCTCTGCATCTGTGGCATTGCTACCGTAGACAATGCTGGGGAGTAGGTTCCATTGTTGGCATGCACCTTACCTACTGAGCAACGGCAGAAGCATAATCTCCATGCATTATTCAAAATGAAATTAGGTTTCAAGATACATAGACCCAAATAGTAATTAGGCCCAATAAGGTTGCAAAGAATAATTTTTTGAGATATTTCTAAACAACTCTAATCCTAAATAATAATATAAGTATCATGAAGTCATAAGTCAGTTAGCTAATGGGCCCAAAATTGGGCTATGATCTTGGCAATATTTTCTCTTTTCAGCAAGAAATTAATTTTTCTTTGAAAATGCATATGAGCAAGTCTATACCTTTTTCTCCCTCCCTTCATCAGGAACATTAGTACTACACATCCATTTGCAAATTTAGAATGATTTGCAGACTTATTTTCTTCAAATACAGGATACTATTTGGCGCTTAGAAATGGTTATTTTGTTTACTGACATTTTTGCTCTTGATGGACTATTACCCAATAATTATGGTCTCTTTAGACCCATTCCTATTTTTATTCATTTTTATGTTGCAGAGCCCTTCCAATTTTAATTATTTTTACCTTTGTAGTTTGCAATAATTTTTGCACCCTACTGGTGGTTTCAGTGAATACCAGCATGGAGCAATCCCCAACTGACTTAACTGGAGCAGTTACCAACTTTTTTATTGCTTCTGAAGGATTTGCTATATTGGACGCTCTGAAAATTATCACCCGTTCATTATATAACTGCAGAGTGTTTGGATATTATGGTGGTATTCAAAAACTTACAGCTATGATGAAAGGTATCATTATACTGGGAGAGCCTTAAATTTTTGTTTTATTGGTATTTTGGTTCTGCATTTTGTCTCATTATTCTTTAACCATCATATATGGTCGCTAAATTTTAGGTGTGATCCTTTTTTTATTTACTAATGTAGTTTATGCATGCACACTTTCTTGATTTTATTTCTATGGAAGGACTCCTACCTGTTCTGTTCAATTTAGCATATTTTTCTTTAGACCGTTCTAATTACGGAATCAAATTTCGAAATTTTAATGTTGTTATAGAGCTAAATCCTTCATCTTACTTTTCCTTTTCCACATTCGTAATAAGCATGCCATTGAAATATTACTTCCTTTGCATGGATCAGCTACCTTCTGTGCTTGAATTTGTTCACTTTGGTCTTCTCTAATTCATGTTAGTTATAATAGATATTGCGCTCTAATTTGAACTGCACTGAATGTATTTCAGCGACCGTTGTTCAACTGAAAACCACTTTTTCAGATGATGCAAGTTTGTCTGACTTCACCATGGAGAAATTCAGGCTCCTCCAACAGATTCTATTATATGCAGTGTCAATAATGTGCAATTTCATTGATTTAGGTTCAAATGTAGAGGAAAAGAATGAGTTTTTGTGCAGTAATGTAGGCTCTCTTTCATTTGCTGATGCTTCCATTAGCTCTTCCGTTACTTCAAGTGTTCTGTCTTCTGAAGAAAGATCATATTGGCGTCAGGATGCTATTATTTATTTGATGGAAGCTGGTTGTCTCAATTGGTTAGTAGGTAAGGTAGGCATCCATTGTTGTTCTTACATACTGTGACGTTAGGCATCCTGTTTTACAGAGCTTGAGATGATAAATTGTGCATGCAGTCTAATTAATGGGTTCCCTGGTTTTTTGATAATAAACTAAGCTCGTTTATGAAGATAGAGTGGGGTTAAGGCATGTAATAGCCCACTTGTCTTGGTAATGTCTGTATGGCGCAGCTAGATATATATATATATATATTGTCTTTCCCAAGAGGGAAATCAGCATGTATTTTCTGTTCTTAGTACAGTAAAGAAACAGTACTTTTTTTGACATGGTATTGGAACCTCTTGGACTGAGTGGTCAAGTCCTTGTTAGGTCCACTATTGTCTTTCTGCATAAATAAATTTGACTTCAATGCTTGGGTACACTGTCAACGGCTTACACCTAGCACCTCATGCTTCTGGTTTGATGTTCGTCATGGAAAATAATCAATCAATTCCTCAGTAATCTTGTTGATTTTCTTTTTTGTGATTACATTAGTGGTTGATGAAGAGAAAGCAAGATGTCAAAGTACATATATTTATAATTTTCTTAAAATCTTTGAAGTGTACATATTTTCACTTCTGTCTGGTGATGTTCTCTACATTGGATATCACTATAACTATATGTTGGATTTAACAGATGAATGTTTCCACATCCATGTTAAAAGAGAGATTGCAAATGTGGTTTGGGTCAATAGATAGTAGAATTTCTAGGAAAAATACTGGTAATTAATGGTATGCTTAATGTGTTAAGGCATTTTTTTATTCAAAATGGCTATTGCTTTTACTTTAAAATTTTTTTGGGATAACTTAGCTTCAAGTTTTGTCTGAGCTCCAGATCTACTTTTTATAAATTCTATGTCTTATAGGTTTAGTTTCTACTATATCAATAATGAAGGTGGCTTTGACCTTCCTAAACCTATTGAGTTTTATTCTAGCCAATCTAATGAACTAGCCTAAAGATAGAGTCCATTCAAAAGATTAACTTAGTAGGAGGGGGAGTGCCTTGACTTATAAACCACACTACAGTCATGGAGCTTCCCAATGTGGGAGTCATAACATTGCCACCCTCTTTGAGAGCTGACGTCCCTAGCGGCTCCACACCATGACACGTGACTCAACTTTTTACTGGTCAGAACCCTTTGTGGGTAGCTCTCTCCGTGAATATCAACCTCTCAACAAGCTTTCCAATGTGGGACTCATTACATTGCCACCCCTTTTGAGAGTTGATGTCCCTGGCGGCTTCACACCATGGCACTTGATTCAGCCTTTTACTGGTTAGAACCCTTTGTTGGTAACTCTCTTCATGAACATCAGCCTCTCAACAATAGCACTAATATAATGATCTCAAGCTCAAAGGGAGAGCTTTTCCTAAAGGACTAGCCTATTATGGGAGAGAGCCCTAAAACTTATGAATTCCATCACACTTGTGAGGCTTCTCAATGTGGGAGTCATAACAACCACCCATTTATGCTGTTTACTTGTTTAACGATGTGTCCCTATCAGTTATGCTGAGGGGTTGAGGAGTGGTTACTTGTTGAAGTCACTTTTTTAGGCTTTTAGCCCTTTTTTCAATACCTAGTTTACTTTTAAATGTATTTTGTATTCACCAAAGCTAAAATTATTTCAGATGTACTGCGCATCATCAGAAAATTGAGCATGAAAGACCAGTGGATGGATGACTCAGTTCAGTATTTGACCTTGAAAATACTTTGCTTGGCCTTATCTGCAAATCCTCGGGTTCAAAATATTTTTAAAAGTATTGGAGGACCGGAAGTTCTGTTGGATGGTCTTGGGGTTCCATCAAATTATATGAGAATTTTTGGAAAATCCTCTAGGGTTGATGGATTAAGGTAATTTAATTGAGATGATTTATATGAGGCCAATTTTTTTTTTTTTTTTTGGTTGGATACATCTGTTGGATATGATAACTGCCTCATACTTGTAGTAGATATTGGAAGTTCTGCATTTTTGCATTTGAGGAACCACTACAAGTTTCAACGTTTGACTTTGTGAAAAATTACTTAATGACTAGACTTTATTGATAAAGCCATTGTTTCACGTGTACAAGTTTTATTGCATCATGATGCAAGATTTCTTCAGTACAAGAGAATAATATTTTTTTTCCCTTCTCAGGTGCACTCATTTTTTACTTTATTTGTATCAGTTTGTCTGAACTTCTAGGAACTTGTGTATAACATTCATCCTGTGTGTGTCTCAGCATATTCTGTGTATTTCTGTAATGTATATCTCTGCATTACTATGTCTTTGAGAAATTGCTTTACATTTTTCTTGCAGGGATAATAAATCACTGCAAAAAATTTTTCAGCTTCATGTTCTTGCTCTCAAGGTTTTGAGAGAAGCTGTGTATCCTTCATTTATTGCTCATGCTGTAAACTTCTGAAGGTTTCCAGATTTTATTTGTACAAGAGCCTGGGCATCTTGATTGTTTTTTCATGTGAAAATTATATGAAAGTGATCTAAAATTATATTTTAGGTTGACATTACTGGAGCGGTGAAACATTTTTCGCACAACACAGAGACATTTTGTGAGATCTGTTTACGTCCTTTTCAATCTGTTTCTTTCTCGAGTTAGTTACCATGTGGTAGTTGGTATTTGATCGTCCTCTGTATTGGACCCATATTTATCGGTTAACTGACCTTTGTTTGTTTAATCTATAGAGTGCTTGTTGTCTTTCATCCAGATATATTGTAACTGTAGTTGATCCTTGACGATTATACAGCTTTGGAAATACGAACAATCTGCAATTTCTTTGTGAAAATGGTAGATCACATAAATTTGCGACTAGCTTTTGTTCACCAGCTTTCATGCTTATAGATATGTGGCAGGATAAAGCTTTGTCTGGGAAACAGCAGTGTGGAATGCCTGATCTGGATCTTCATAATGAAAAATGTGTGAAACCTGATCTAGCTTTGGCTTCTGGTGGCATTTCCATCAGTTCTTCATTTTCTATAATATGGACTGATTATGTTGCTAAGTTGAGCAGCATACTCTGCTCATTCCTTCTGACTCCAGAAGGTTCAGAATTTCATAATGTCATAATGCCAAGTTCTTCACAATATCGTAAGCTGTCAATCGAATTGGTAATGAGGGTCCTACATACAATATTTCCTTGCATCAAAGCTTGCTCAAGTCACAATAAGTTTCCTTTCCATTTAAGGTATTGCCAATGGCTTACAGTAATTTTTCTTTGGCCTGAAACTTGCATTATTTTGCTTTGAGTTTTCTTAAAAAAAAGAACAAAGAAAACTAACGGCCTCGTGAATCATGTGCTTTACTATTTATTAGGGCTATAAAATTTGAATGTCTCGTTGTGTACTAATTTTGCATCTTGCATCTTATAATTTGTTTGCAGGGTCTTCGTGACAATTCTACAGGGGAAAGTTCTTAACGCATTTAAAGATGCTCTTTCTTCTTCACCCATGTCACTTGAATTTTTTCGAGTAGAGGGTATTTGGAATCTTATCTTCTCAGAAAATTTCTTTTATTTTGAATTACCTTCAGAGGAAAATTCTGGTGAGACATTTGCATACCATGAGAAGCCTGAACTTTTTCCTGGTTCAAGTAGTGTTAGCAACATATCAAAAGAAGGCAGGGTCAATAGTCTACAAATGGAAGTAATTTCATTTCTGGAACTTGCCGCAACTTCTAATAGAAATACGCACAACTTGGTTGGTTCTATTTTCCTTTCACAGTATATTTTGTATGAAAATTTCCTTTTCCCTATGAATTGGAGACTTAGAAACTTAACCCTTGACATATTTAATCTGAGCACTTCTTGTTGCAATAGGTCTTTATTTTTTTGATATTGCAAGGTAGGCATTGTGTTTGTTGACAGATTCTATGGTATAATGTATACATGATGTGTCTTCTAAGGTTTTCTGAAATGAACTGAAGTTGTATCTAAGTTTCATACGCCATTTGTTACATCAAAAGAGATATAAAAAAGGGATATGGGTGTAAATCTGAGGATGAGAGATGTAGTGCTTCTTGAAAAGATCTAAACTAAGCAGCGCAATGTCACATTTCTAAAACTAGAAATCTGTCTGATCTGCATCGGGTTTTTTCTCTAAATCATGTATGTCCTTTGTTGTCAATTGACTTCTCACATGCTTCTCTGGGGGAACTAAGCTTATTTTTGTTTACATGTATTTTAATTATGCCAGTGTCCAAAACTTTTATCTATTTTTTGATTTGGTAAGTCACGTATTTTATATAAATATATATTGTTCTTTTTTCCATTCTTGTTGCTTTGATTGCATGCTGAATTTGTTCGTTTTAGTAGTTTTCTAATGTTTATTTCCTTTCATTTTTTCACAGCCTGAATTGTCTGCTTTGCTGGATGCGCTTGAACAGTCTGCCTGCAATCCGGAAACTGCCAGTGTTCTTGTGAGGAGCTTGGTTTCCATTTTGCACGCCTCCCCTGAGAAAACAATTGCTTCTTTTAAGGCCCTTAGTGCAGTTTCCAGAGTTCTAAAAGTTGCGTGTGTTCAAGCTGAAGAGTCAAGAAAATTTGGAAAACTGAATTTTGCTGGTGAGAATAGTAGCACGGAAGTAGTGCTGGAGCAGGATCAACAAAAATGCAATTCCCATGAAACCATGCAAAGTTTGTTTTACTGTATGAAATTGTGCATGGAGCTCTATGCTGTGTTTTTATCTGCAGCTGAGGATGCAAGGAGTTTGATATTGAATGATTTTGCATGTATTGATTATTTATTTGATTTATTCTGGGTCGAAGGTTTGAGAAATGCGGTGCTTAGAGAAATACTTGAGCTGATGAAGGTAATCCTATGTTTTGGATTTTTGTTTTCACTTTGTTGTGTTTGATGGAGGTGTAAAAAATCATGTTTGACCTCATATTTATCATGCATGTTATTGACTGTGTATATTGCACACTGATAATTTTCCAGATTGCACCACTCTCTGAGGAGGATAAAAAAGCGAAGTTGCAGTTATGCTCTAAGTACCTAGAAACATTTAATCAGATAAAAGAACGGGAGAAGGGATTTGTAGATCTGTCCATTGATTTATTGGTTGGACTGAGAGATCTACTCCAGACTAATCCAGCGGTATGTTTCCTTTTGATTTGTTTATTAACTAATCATAAGTTACTTTAAATGTTGACATGCATTTAGCTAGTCAACTGAAGGATTGTATTTGATGTTCTGCCTCAGTACTATCAGGCTCTGTTTCGTGATGGGGAGTGCTTTTTGCATGTTGTTTCCTTACTGAATAGCAACTTTGATGATGCAAATGGGGAGCAATTGGTTTTGAATGTGCTTAAGACGCTTACTTGTCTGCTTGCAAATAATGATACATCAAAGGTTCTCATCTATCCAAACCGTTTTCTCTATTTTTGTTGTTTATTTACGTTTTTATAAACTTCTTATTTTATCATTGCCAGCATTGTTATAAATTGTAAAATCTGTAGCAAGGAGTATTTATTTACTAGGTGTTAATTATATAACTCATTCTTTGGACTCCCTACTGTTAGGTTACAGCGTTCTCTAGTTGTCTATTCCAGGAAGAAGCGTGGTAACAGTGGGGTCATTTAGATCGTAGTTATTGCCAATTATTTATAAGCCTTATACTAGAATATTGGAAGTTATCAGTCGGTTGTTTCCAGTTAAGTTTCACCCATTTAAGTGTATTATGTAATGACATTATGGCATGAATGAAGTATTTGTACAGTTTCCCAGAACTTTCCTTCCCTCTAGAATTCTAAATCCTGGTTCTAGATTCCCTACTCTCTTCTCTCCTTTCTTCCCATCTACTTTCTATTTTATTTTCCTAAGTTGCAGAACCCATCACCTACAATGTAGGGGGGCCGCTTATTTGCTTGGAAGCTATGTTGTATCCTATGAACTTATCCTTTTTTTCTTGGCATGATTTTGCTTGAACTTTGTTGAGGCTGCCTCGAGTTAAAAATTTGATTTATTGATTTATTAAAAACTTTGCAGGCTGCATTTAAAGCTCTTGCTGGCAAAGGTTATCAGACCCTGCAAAGTCTGCTGCTGGATTTTTGTCAATGGCATTCAAGCGAAAGACTTCTAAATGTATTGCTTGATATGCTTGTTGATGGGATGTTTGATATCAAGATGAGTCCAATTATAAAGGTAATTCAGTAGTACACAACTTCAATTTGTATGATTTGCTTGCCTTCTTTCATCTTTCTTTTGAATTGTGCTGCATATTGGTTGCACTTTGATTTTTTTATCCTCTTGATAAATTACGACAAGTGTATGTTTAAATCTCCATTGAATGAGCCTCATTTGTTGCATTTCCCTTCTCTTTTTCTTGATTTGATTTCAGAATGAAGATGTGATTATATTATATCTGATTGTACTGCAAAAGGTAAACTATTAACTTTCCTTGATTTTTCCTCATAAATTTTCAGCGTCAGAGTTTGTCTTTCTGGATATTTTTTCTAATAACTGCTGGACTTCTGTTTAACAATATAATGCCATCTGGAATATTGCTTGCTATCTTGTGATTGGGCAGAGCAGTGAGTCATTGCAGCATCATGGGCTCAGTGTGTTTCAGCAGCTGCTAAGAGATTCCATTTCTAATCGAGCTTCATGTGTCAGAGCAGGAATGCTTAACTTCCTTCTTGATTGGTTTTCTCAAGAAAATAATGACAGTGTGATATTTCAAATTGCCGAGTTAATTCAAGCCATTGGTGGACATAGCATATCTGGGAAGGACATACGCAAAATATTTGCCCTACTCCGTAGTGAGAAAGTTGGGACAAGGAGACATTACTGCTCTCTGCTGTTAACTAGTCTGCTGTCAATGTTGCATGAAAAAGGGCCAACTGCCTTTTTTGATCTTTCTGGGACTGGTTCTGTAAGTCTTGAAGCTGTCGTAGAAATATTACTGTGGAAGCTTTCATTTTTGTTTGGTTACTGGATATAGATACATATTTATCTGTATGCTAGGAAGTATTATTCTTTTTCCTACTCTTTATTTGATAAAAGAGTGTGTGCGCGTTTTTATTTTTCTGCTATCCAGGATACAAGTTAGGATTAGGATGTTGGCCACTGATGATTTGACCTATCTGAACCCTTAAAAGTAGAAAAATAAAATCAAAACTTAATCAGCCGGCCAAAAATTAAGGAAGTAAAGAGTTTAAAGTTGACTAAATGATAAAGCCTAATCAAATGATCAAGTAAAGCAACCAAAAGGATAAAAATGTGAAAATTCAGCACGTGTATCGGTGCTCCTGTAAGTTGGGTATCAGATATTATTCATTCTCAATTGGTACCCAATTCTTCAAACTTGATTCTTGGTAGTGCCATGGTTAACATATCTACTAGAAAAGTTGTACTGTTATGGTTTAGGTCGATCTTCCCCTAGATGAAACACGTGGATCTTCTCCTAGATGAAACACCCATTACAACCCGTTTTATCCTATCTCACTTGATGGGATTTTATACTATTTCAATTTTTTCCATGTTATCATAAAGTGCTTTCCTTGGCATGCTAACCCATATATTTGCTTCCTTGAGGAGTCTCAATATTTACATCCCTCCAAATATGCCCAGTGCTAGAACATGGGATGGCCTTTTTGCCTCTTATAGCAACCCTGAGTCGCTTTTAGCTGTTCCAAGTCGTTCCTTACATAAATGTACCATAGCCAACAAGATTCCTCATGTCAATTACTGATCCAACTTTATCTACATTTGAGAACACTCCTACGCCTTTATAATCTCCCTTTTTAGAGCACAAGCCCTCACCAGATGTCATCTTGAGATAGCTCAAGATTCTGGAAACAGTCTTCAGGTGCTTTTTATTTGGTTTGTTCATAAACTTTGTCTGGCTTGGTGTGAGCTAAATATGTTAACTTCAATGCAGGCCTCTGGTATCTACCTATCAATAGGGGAACTTTCTTGCTGTTGACTCATTTCATAATATTAGCTTTCACAGGGCTATAATGATAGGGGTTTGTGCAGGGAAAGAAAAGAAGGGAGGTTTTGTCAGGGAACATTGTGCAAGTATCTTTGTTTCCTTTTCTTTTTTGATGACAGAAGCTGCAAGCATCTTAAGCACATATTGCCATAGGAGAATTTCCCAAAAGTTCAAGATCAATATCTGTCTGACTCCCCTAGGATACAACGCCATATATTTATAATAACACACCTACTGCTCATAATAGTTGAGACAGGTAAGACATAGATGATATCTGCGTGCACAAAGAGTAACTGCTACGAACTGCTAGTAAATTGCCCTTATCTAGCATGGATCCTGCACACTTTTGTTGATCGACATATGTGAGAAAAGGAGCCTGAACATGTGGAACTCTGTTGGATTGCAGACTTGCACTCTTACACATTTGTTTCTTCAATCATGTCTAAGGTTTTCTAGCAAAGTGGTGAGGAAATTTGTGTATAATTTTCAGATATTGAAACCGAAGCTGTATAGGGTTGGTAGCAATAGGTCTGCTGCTTGAATTGAAAAACAGGGAAGCAATTTTAGGGAGAAAATTAAATGTTATAAAGAAAAAAAATCTAATTCTGAAAAACCAGGAATACTACGGTCTGAATATATAGCCTAATAAAAGATAAATACATACAATTAAACAGCATATTTGCAAGAATAATATCTCACCAACAGTTTTCTTTCTCTAAGATATTGAAATACTATCTTTGGTTTGTGCTTCTTCCATGCCATTGAAGTACCTTAAATAACCATTGTTTTTAAATATGAATTCATTTGCTAGATCTCTTTTATTTGTCTATATCATCAACATAGTCTCTAGTAATTACAATATCATCTAATATAATCAAACATGCTAACCTTGTAGTCGGCCTTGTTTTTATGGGTATTGGAGCTATGTTACAAGCAGGTAATACTAGAAATCCAATACATGGACTATTGAGTCTGGGATGATAGATCATCACTCTGGAAATGCTCTTTTTCTCGATCATTTTGTTGCAAAATTTGAAAAACTCGTGGTTAGGGTAGCTAATAGTAAACTAAAGTTAATGAGATTGATGTTGCAAAGTTGTCTAGCAATTGTGGACTAAAGGATATTTTACTTGCCCCTTAATCATTCTTGGGCTAACAGAAAGTGGACCTAATGAGGTCTCTCCAGCATGACACAAGGTTATGTAATATGGGAACTTAGACCTTGAATCAGAATGGAATGCAAGCTTCTTGGATGAACTTTCTTTTCGTTTATTGGCATGAATAATTTTCTCTCTGCAACAATATTCTCTTTTCTCTGCTTCTAATTCGTTACAATCATTTTGATGGCACAATATGATCCTGCTTGTTATTCTGACTCACTTGCAAATCTCATTTCTTTCATATCCTTGTAGGGTATCATGATTTTGACGCCTCTGCAGTGGCCTCTCAATAAGGGGTTTTCTTTTTCCTGTTGGCTCAGGATTGAGAACTTCCCCAGGAATGGAGCGATGGGTCTTTTCAGTTTTCTTACGGAAAATGGAAAAGGGTCCTTGGCAGTTCTTGCAAGGGAGAAGCTCACTTATGAGGTGAGGAAAATTATTCTCCAGAAAAGTTTTTTCTTTTCCTTAGATTATGTTGTCCTCAAGTTAGCTTTGTCGCATTCCAGATTTTTATCTATATTGGCTTGGTTTCTTCTTTTGATCCTTTGTCCTCCTTTTCTCTTGCTAGTCAATTAATCTGAAGAGACAACGTGTAGATCTGGATGTTAATTTAGTCCAGAGGAAATGGCATTTCCTTTGCATAACTCATAGCATTGGAAGAGCATTTTCTGGGGGTAGCTTGTTGAGGTGTTACTTGGATGGTGATCTTGTCTCATCTGAAAGATGCAGGTTCTGAATCACATTGATTTTGTCTTCATCTAACATTGCAAATTTGTATTAAAATGACACTTGTCATGATACTTTTACTTGATTTATGTGGTTTGATTTTTCAGGTATGCAAAAGTTAATGAAGCTTTAACAAGTTGCTCGATTGGGTCTAAAATTAAAATGCCTCACTATGAGGATCACACTCTCACATCTGAGTCCATTGACGACTCATCTTCTTTTTTTGGTCAAATTGGTCCCATTTATTTATTTAATGATGCTATCTCTGGAGAGCAAGTTCAGAGTATCTATTCCCTAGGACCAAGCTACATGTATGCATTCCTTGATAATGAAGCTCTGCCGTTATGCGGAGATAAATTACCCAGTGGGATTCTTGATGCCAAGGATGGTCTTGCATCAAAAATCATCTTTGGATTCAATGCCCAGGTGCTATATTCATTTGATTAATTCTATAGAAGTGGTATATCTAGAAATAAAATCTCTGTAAAAGAATTTGTTTCTTTTTCAGGCAAGTGTTGGAAGAATGCTCTTCAATGTTTCACCTATACCGAATCATGCATTGGGTAAGAAATCTTTTGAAGCATCTGTAATGGGTGATACAGAGTTATGCTCAAGACGTTTACTGCAGCAGATTATATACTGTGTTGGTGGTGTATCTGTGTTTTTCCCTCTCATCACACAATGTAGTAGATTTGAAAATGATGAGGAATCTGGAAATGCATTGCTCACACACATGACGCAGGGTAGTGTGACTACTAAAGTTATTGAGCTTATTGCATCTTTCTTGGATGAGAATTTGGCGAATCAGCAACAAATGCATCTAGTATCTGGATTTTCTGTCCTGGGATTCTTGTTACAGTCAGTCCCTTCACGACAACTTAACATGGAAACTCTATCTGCCTTGAAAAACCTGGTTAATGTTGTTTCTAATTCTGGTATATAATCTGCAAAACTCTCTTATCCTTTCCCATTTGACACTTTTTGTTTGAAAACACGGTCTTTAGTTTCAAATTCCTTCTGCCCATCATTTTTATTTGATGATATTTTCTAACGGTGCAATGTTATTTATTTTGGATTCTCTTCAGGTCTGGCAGAGCTGCTTGTTAAAGAAGCTATTACTAGTATATTTCTTAATCCGCTTATCTGGGTCTCCACAGTTTATGAGCTGCAACGTGAACTCTACATGTTTCTGATCCAGCAATTTGACAATAATCCTAGGTTGCTTACAAGTTTATGCAAGCTCCCACGTGTTCTTGATTTAATTTACCTATTTTATTGTGACAATGTCAAATCTGAGTTATCTATTGGAAATAATCCTCTTTTACATCCTATCACTGAGCAAGTTGTTGGTGAAAGACCTAGTAAAGAAGAAATACACAAGATACGTCTCGTTTTGTTAAGTCTTGTTGAAATGAGTCTAAGGTATGATTATTCTTGAAATCCATGTTTAGAGCTGTATGTTTGATGTTATCTACTTTTCAATGTATATTTTTATAGCAATAGCTTATTACTACTCATTCTCTGTTCAATTTTCCTTTTAAAACTATCGGGGCCATGCAGGCATGACATTACGTCGGGCGATATAAAAGAGCTTGTTGCATTTTTTGAGAGAAGTAATGATATGACCTGTATTGAGGATGTTCTCCATATGGTTATTCGTGCTGTTTCCCAGAAATCACTGCTTGCTTCTTTCCTTGATCAAGTTAATATCATTGGTGGTTGTCAGATTTTTGTCAATCTTCTCCAGCAGTATGTCCCACTTCATATTTTTCTAATGAAATTATATTTGATAAGACTGATTTGTTGTTTAGAATAGTATGTATAGATTTGAATACATCTTGATCAATTTTTTGTGCCTTTAGCCTTTTCTTCTTATGAAATAGTACATTTCATGTTCTTGTGTTGTGTGTTATTTATTTATTCTAGGGAATTTGAGTCTATTAGATTGCTGAGCTTACAGTTCATAGGGAGGCTTTTGGTTGGCCTTCCAGCTGAGAAGAAGGGATCAAGATTTTTCAATCTTTCAGTGGGAAAATTCAAATCTCTTCCAGAAATTGATAGGAAAGTGAGAATGCAACCGATTTTCTTGGCTATTTCTGATAGATTGTTCAGTTTTCCACAGACCGATAATTTGTGTGCCACTTTATTTGATGTTCTTCTTGGTGGTGCTAGCCCCAAACAGGTATTTTGACATTATGTGGACCTTTTTTCATTCCTAAATCATTTTCATCAATTTGTTCATAGTCTCAATGGTTTTCAAGTAATTCATTAATTTGCCAAGAGAGTGATTATTCTGCACAATTCTTATTTGACGATCAAACTTTCTGGTAATCACTTTAAGATATTGTGGTTCACAGGTCTTACAGAGACACAACCAACCTGAAAGGGGGAGAAGCAAGCTCAATTATTCTCACTTTTTACTTCCTCAGATGTTGCCACTGATTATCAGATACCTGTCTGGCTGCGAGGATTCTCATGCTAGAATAAAAATAATAAGAGATCTTCTTGAACTCCTTGATTCAAATCCTTCAAATATTGAAGCTTTCATGGTATGGCTATATAATGTTTGCCTTTTTATTAGGTTGATGAATCTTTAAACTGTTTTTACGATTGCTTATATTGTGAGTAGGAGTACGGTTGGAATGCCTGGTTGTCATCTTCTGTAAAGCTTGGTGTATTGAAAGACCACAATATCAAGTCTATAAGCCAAGTTGTCAGTGAGGCAGATGAGGTTCATGTGGTTAGGAATTTGTTTTCTCTAGTTCTCGGTCACTACATGCATTCCGTAAAAGGTGGCTGGCAGCTGTTGGAAGAAACAGCCAACTTTTTGTTGGCTGACAAGGTACGGTGGGAATCTGACTTCACATTGAACTTATATTATTATGATCATGCTAAAAAATTCTCAATCAATCTGTTATGGTTATTATATTTAGCTTAAAAGATTCTACCTAAAGTGGTGATTTTACTTTAAAACTTGTCTCTTGTAGGGTGGTAATTCATACCCAGTCTTGCTTCGCGATATATATGAGGATTTGATTCGGAACATGGTGGAATTGTCAGCTGATGATAATGTTTTCATCTCACAACCTTGTCGGGATAATATGTTGTACCTTCTGAGATTGGTTGATGAGATGCTAATATCTGAAATTGATAAAATACTCCCGGTATTACATTTTCCTGCATTTTTCTATATTATTTCACTTGTCTTGATAATGTAAAATTCACTTCAAAACTTTGTGAAATTACTAAATGAAAAACTTAGAAGGTGGGCATAAAATCATTAGGCTAGTTGTGTCAAGGCGCTGTGGTTCTTACATCTTGAGGTGTTAGGCCTTCAGCTAGGTGCTTTTCTTGTTGAGCGATGGCAAATGGCTAGCTAATTTTGCAGCAATAGAAGCCCAGCACAAGTGTTCGAAAACAATACGGATAGATGATTTGAGGATAGTAAAAACCTTGGAACCTAGCCATTAACTGATAAGTATCATGGTAAAGTGGTCATTCTCGCTTAAAATGTGGCATGATGATTTCATTCTCACTTTACAACATTTTTGGGCTGTAAAGTTAACTTCTTACTTTGGCATATGGCATAAAGGCTTCATCACTGCACTTGATTGTTGTTATTATCATATGACTTAATGGTGATTATAGTTGAATTGTTTCACCTAGTGCAGTTGATAATTGTTGTGCTTGAATAATGAACTTATTGTCAAATGTTGTTTGTAAAATTTACATTCATCGATTTTCTGTTTATATAGCATATATTTAGCATTTACTTCCATATGTCTGCGCCTTTCTTCACTGGGGCATGTGTTTTCTAGTGCATCTCAAGATGTACTCAAAACAGAACAAAGTAACAAAATAGCTAGGTAACTTAACAGAAATTTTAACTTGAACCATCTCCAAACTGTCTTAGTTCAAGCAACTTAAATAATCAACACAAATTACTGTGTTCCAGATAAGAAAGATAGGAAAGGATTATTTATATTGAAATTATCTAGCATCCCATTCCAACCAACTAATCCATATACATTCACACTCATCACACTATCACAGCATTGATCTTTTGTTGTATCTTCAAGAGCCATTTTACTCAGGCAATAAGGACTTTTCCAAGACTTACTGGAAATACCAAGGAGCCTGTTTCAATGTCTTGAAGCTGGAAGTCTTAATTGGAATAGCTGATGAGAGTTCCTCAATACTTTTTGAAGAAACTCTCATACATCAGGAGATAATACTCTGAGATCTTTGAACCTGATTAGATCGTTTTATTGTCATGATGTGGCTTGTAATAAAATTTCCTCCGCATTTGTCCATTGTGCTCGAAGATAATTATATTGGGCTGGGGGGGGGATCAAATATTAATGTCTACTTGGTCTACTAAAGGCTTTCAATATATCTAAATATTTAGTTTTAGTGTTGGGCAGATGTACAATGCTCTTGTTACGTCTGCGAAAACACTATGGACACTCATTAATTGTACAAAGCCTATCGTGGTCCCAATTTTTACTAAATTCCCGTGCTCAAGGGAGGTTTATTGATTTCTCTGAAATAGACAGGAGATTTTTTTTAAAATAAGAGGTGAATGCTAAGTGTTCTGATGCCATGTGAATAAACTGAGCCAATGCTATTTTGTCTTGTGTCTTATTCACTTGCTGAACTGAGTAAAGTACAATTGTATCTATAGTCAAGATAGTCAGGTATAGCTCAGGTATCTTGGCTATATTCTGATAGATCTATAGGCCTGGACCTTAAGCTGAAACTAACAAATGTCTTTGCACTAACAGGAGCATCCAAGGGTGCTTTAATTGTTTTAGTCTAAAAGATGTTTGAAAGTTCTATTGTTTCAGTATTGACAGTTCTTGTGACATATGCTGTGCATCCTTTTCTTTTCTTTTCATACAGTTTATTGGAAGCGCCTCTGATTTTCACCTTACTTTGGAATTGGAACATCACAGAGATTATAGCTCTGCCTTAAAAGAGGTTATGGTAGGCGATGACAATGAGCAAACATCTAGGTATGGCATTTTGAACCGTCCCCACAACACCCAAGAAAAAAGGGAAAAAGTGCTGCGGCTTGGGATGACATCTTTAACAGTTTGGTTATTTCATCTTTCAGAAAATCGCAGGACTGTAAGCAGCCCATACCAGAAGGAGATGACAAAATTGAGGAGAAATGGTGGAATCTATATGACAATTTGTGGGCTGCTATTAGTGAGATGTATGGCAAGGGGAAGGCGCAAGGCAAACTGTTACCCAAATCATCATCATTTACAGGCCCAACACTAGGTCAAAGGGCACGTGGTTTAGTTGAATCATTGAACATTCCCGCTGCAGAAGTGGCTGCTGTTGTTGTATCAGGTGGGATAGGTACTGCATTGGGTGCAAAACCTAAAGTAAATGCTGATAAAGCCATGGTTTTACGAGGAGAGAGATTCCCAAGAATTATTTTTCGACTTGTAATTCTGTATTTGTGTAAAGCTTCCCTTGAAAGGGCATTGCAGTGTGTCCAACAGGTTGTTTCACTTTTGCCTTGCTTCTTGACTGCTGATGATGAGTCTAGCAAGAGTAGGCTGCAACTTGTCATCTGGTAATATACCTTTCTAAACACATTAGAGCAAGTCTATAAATTTGAGTCTAAAGTCCAGGGATTTATGCTTCAATCATTTTTTCAATTACAGTCAATATTCAATTGTTTAACCTAGTAGAGTCTAACCTTTATTTGGAAGATGTCAGGGCAATGCTTGCTGTTAGGTCACAGTATGGATTGTTGGATGATGGTGCCCGATTTCATGTAGTATCACATTTCATTCGTGAGGTTGTCAACATCGGAAAGTCAGTTCTTGCTAGTAGCCTGGTGAGCAGAGATGATTCTTCAGATCCAAATAGCAATTTTAAGGAAACAGGATCCATTCAAAATATAATTCAAAAGGATCGAGTGTTAGCAGCGGTATGTTTTAAAATCCTGCTGGTGTTTTCCTTTGTTTTATGTATGTGATTATTCTGATCGATATATTTCAATATTGCTATATATTATTTCTTATAATCTTATTATAACAGTTACATTATAAAATATTGTGAAAATTAATTATTTGATCTTGATATTTTCAATTCAATGAATTTAGTCTTTAAGCTTTGACTTGTTATAACTCAGTCCCCTATAGTTTTAACCATTTAAACTATTGGTTCCTATATTTTAAAACAATAGAATTATATATTTCTTAAAGCACAAGGACTAAAATTTTAAATGGTTAAAATTATAGAGATTGAGTTATAATGAGTTAAAGTTTAGGGGTTAAGTTACAACTAAATTAAAATTATAGGAACCAAATGATTATTTTTTCCTAGAATACTTAATGCAATATAATTTGTCATTCAATCATCAATATATATATATAATATGAACCAGCATTATTTACAAGTCATTAACAATGTGGCTCATTTCTCAAACTTTGTGATGCACAAGATTGAAGACTTGAAGTTGCAACATCATTCAAGGCAGTATGCTAAAATTTTATAACTGGATCCACCTTTATTGGTGATAGTAAGACTGGCCTGTCTGGCTGAAATTTCTTTTCCGTTCCATGCTAATCTATATCCATTCTTGTGTTGTAAAGTTGACCATTTAGTAAATATACTGATATGCCTGTGTTCCATTATGTTACTATTTTTGGCTGAGAGCGGACATTTTTGTTGTGATAACTATGAAATCAGAATATTTAAAGACTTCACATTTCTTTTGGTGTAGCCTCTGTAGGTCTTTCCTTGTTCCTATCTGCTTACATGTGATATCTGATGTTCCGTTTTGCGTTTCTCTTCAGGTCATGGATGAAGCTAAATATATAAAGACGATGAAAACTGAGCGAAACCAGCAGATACAGGAACTCCATTCTAGAATGGACGAAAACTCCTGGGAAGAATCTAGTAGCAAGAAAGCTTTTGCAGATGACATACAATGTAGCTTGAACACCATTCTTGCTGCAGTTGATGTCAGAAGAGCTGAATTCCACCTTACTTATGAAGAAGAGCAGCAAAATGTGGCTGTATGCATAATATCTTTCATTTTTCTATTTAGTAATTTTTTTTATTACTACGTGTATAAACAAAGGTTTCTTTAACAGGAAAAATGGATACACATGTTTCGTTCATTAATTGATGAGAGGGGTCCCTGGTCTGCTAACCCTTTTCCAAATCATACTGTAATGCACTGGAAACTTGACAAGACCGAAGATACATGGCTCCGTAGGCCAAAACTAAGGCAGAATTATCATTTTGATGAAAATCTGTGCATTCCACCTTCTGCCTCTGTCAGTGGATTAGCTACTCCTGTCACTGAAAATAATCCTAATTTTGTGGGACATATACCTGAGCAGATGAAGCAGCTTTTGCTGAAAGGAATAAGGAAAATAACTGAGGAAGGAAGCTTGGATGCTAGTGAAACCAGTAGTGAAATAAGTGGAAAATGGACATCTGTTCCCCTCGACCCTTCAGAAAGCACATCCTCTGACTTACTGAAGGATAGTGACAGAAAGGATACAGTGCAAGAAGGAAAAGACAGTTTCTTTTCACCAGAGGCAGAAGCTCAAAGTGAGGTATGTGTGGACCTGACCTAGAATTTTGTCTTTTATATTTTTGGAAAGGAGAGTTTGCTGGTGTATTTGATCACATATAATTACTATTCTTAGGTGCTTATGTCTATTCCATGTGTTCTCGTAACCTCAAAGAGAAAATTAGCTGGGCATTTGGCAGTCATGAAGGATGTTTTGCATTTTTTTGGCCAATTTTTGGTTGAAGGTACTGGTGGATCATCTGTTTTTAAAGACTTCCCTGCTTCTAGCAATTCAGATCTGACAAAGTCTGATCCAAAGCAAAGGTCACTGAAGTGGCCCCTTACTGATATAGATATTCAGAAGGGAATATCTGTCAGTAAAAGTAAAATAATAAATGGAAATGCACCTGTTAAACTAGTCAAATGTGTCAAGCGCCACAGAAGATGGAGCATGGCCAAGGTTCGGTGGTCATTGGATTTTCTATATGAAGCTTTCTATTATTATTTTATTACAGATTGGATCTGATTATTTCTCCTCTGATTATTGATATAGATAAAAGCTGTCCATTGGACTCGGTATTTGCTGAGATATACTGCAATAGAAGCTTTCTTCAGTGATTCAGTTGCCCCTGTATTTTTGAACTTTGCATCTGTGAAGGTTGCTAAAGATGTAGGAAGCTTGATTGTTACTACTAGAAACGAGTATTTATTCCCGAAAGGAAGTAGCAGGGATAAGAGTGGATCCATTGCTTTTGTGGATAGACGAGTAGCACAGGAAATGGCAGAAACTGCCAGAGAGAGCTGGAGGAGAAGGGATATAACAAACTTTGAATATCTAATGATTCTTAACAGACTAGCTGGGAGATCTTATAATGATTTGACCCAGTATCCTGTTTTCCCTTGGGTTTTGGCTGACTACTCGTCAGAGGTTCTTGATTTTAACAGATCATCAACCTTTCGGGATCTCTCAAAGCCTGTTGGAGCACTTGATACCAAACGATTTGAGGTCAGTTTGTCTCTCGTTTATGCTCTATGAATGAAGTTCTTTTTCTATTTTCTGACTTGCACCTCGGTATTTGCTTCTTGCAATTCAGGTGTTTGAAGATAGATATCGTAACTTCTGTGATCCTGATATACCCAGGTAATTCTCAGTCCTGGTCTTGGAGCTTACAGTAAATTTCTTGTGATATTTTGTATCGTTATTATTATGATATAGTTTTTCTCATTCATACTAATACATCTTTTGGTGCAGTTTCTACTATGGGTCTCATTACTCAAGCATGGGAATTGTGCTCTATTACCTTCTTAGATTAGAGCCCTTTACTTCACTCCACCGTAATTTGCAGGTATCCTTAATGATATTTAAAACATTTGACCTCGCTTGATGTGTATTTTTAGTGCAAAAGACAAGATGAATAAGCTCTGTTTTTATGGTGGTTGTGTCCTTTGTCTTGGTACTTCAGCATGAAATTTCTTTTTGATGAATTTTTCACATTCTTCTTTATCATAATCTGATAATACCTGTACAGATAATAATAACACTATTCTAATACTCCCCCTCAAGTTGGAGCATGGTTGCTTTTCTTGGTCGGTGGGGTTCTGTATGATCTCCATGCATTTAAGTTTTATTTTTTATTTTCTTGTTTTTGTTTCTCATTATGACTTGTCAAATCACTTGCTTTCTTGTTTCTTAATTAACTTCTGTTGTTGTTGGTGGCTACGTTTTTTGTTTCTATTACTTGTTATGTATTGTAATTCTTTGTTCATTTTCACTGTTTAGGGTGGCAAGTTTGATCATGCTGACCGTCTTTTCCAAAGCATTGATAGCACATATAAAAATTGCCTTACGAATACTAGTGATGTGAAGGAGCTAATACCTGAGTTCTTTTACTTGCCTGAGTTTCTTGTGAATTCAAACTTTTATTATCTAGGAGTGAAGCAAGATGGTGAACCTATAGCAGATGTTATTCTCCCTCCTTGGGCGAAGGTATGGGAATATTTTGAATCATCGCATTTAACAGAAATATTCCATCAATTCATTCTATTGAAAAATAAAAAAATAATTAATAACGAGCTTAATATCTTTCCGCAGTACAACTGTTCTTGGGGATGTATCATATTCAATTGACATTTGAATTCCAATTAAAGATTTCAGGGTTCCTTTTAATCATGACTTCCCCTCTTTGCTTCTTTATCTAGAATCTTTCAGAAACAAATAGGATAGCACTTTTTTTTGTTGGTCAATAAGAACAAAGAAGTTATTGAAGAGATAAACAAAACAGAGGGCTAGAAATCCTCCCAAAGCAAAGGAGGGGAAAAAAACACTGGCTCTAGCTGAAAAGAGCCTTGTATCCTATCTTAAACCTGTAAGGGAAAGCCATGCAAATAATCTTACCCAAATCAGATGTGTAGGAAGAAGGTTCTGATTGAGCACCGTGGTGTTCATTTCTAACCATGCGCACTACAAACTAGCCAAGACAGCACATTAGCCAAGAACTGTGTGCTCCTTTTTTCTGGCCAAAACCAATGGCTTAGAAAGACGTGCAGACTTGTTGGGCACACCCAGTCTCTAGAGCCTGGAAAACGGGCCAGCCCATTTAAGTTAAGGGCCAGGTTTGTGATTCAGGATCTAAAAAAGGAATCGGGCCTAAATTGGTAGCTAAATTAATTTTTTTTAAAGCATTAGTTGTTTTTCAAATTTCTTTTTATGTTTCTTTACATGTTTCACAAAAAAATCCTTCTAGCTTCTAAATCAAATATTAAGTCATTTTCTAAAACCGTGTCCCTCTTATTACATTTATTCACTTTTTATTTTCAAATTTTATGTATTATTTTGTTTTTATTTTGATCATACCTTGTTCCCATTTTAGTCAAAATTGTTTGATTGTTTTCCATATACAAGTAGCCTTTTCAAAAACAAAAAAAAATTGTTAGTTTTTTTTGTTTGCATTAAATTTGATTTCTTGTCAATAATATCCCCTTTAAAAATCTAAAAAGGGGAAAGAAAAATGTTCATTGGAACATATTTTTCCTTGCTGCTTATCTTAATCATTATAACAACTCTTTAATTGCCTTCAAGTTACAGAAGAAATCCTCCTAAATCAAACATTTATTTCCAGTTTGTATGTGCGCTATATATGTGTGTTTTCACTCCTCAAATTCCTGTTCTTTCCAGTTTTCGTGCCAAACTTGTTTTGTGATTTTTCACATAAAAATTACTTTTCAAAGTCCAAATTAAAAATTTTGTTGTCTTAACTTAGTTTATTTTAAAAAAAATGTAAAAAAAATGAAAATATGTTAAATAGGTTGAAGGTTTGTGGGCCGGCCCATGCCCGTGAACCACAGGTTAGACTTCAAAATTGGGGAAGAAATGCAAAGCTTTGTTTTACTATTTAATTTCTTGCATTCATAACATTTATATATCATCTTGCCTCTTATTATAAACGTGACTATTATAAAAAAATTATGTGGCTATTTCCGAAAACAATTTTCGTATACGACGGTTGAAATTTTCGTTTATAACATGTTGTATCTAACTTTATTTTTTTAAATTTAATTTTGATAATATTTGTGTTTGAAATTAGAAATTTTATTACATTTACTTAAAAAAGAAAGAAATAGTAATTTTAGTAAAACAGGCCTAAAAGCCTGAGGGCCGGCCTGAGCCCATTAGTTCAAGGGCTGGGCTTCAAAATGGAGCCCTTTTATGTCAGTCGGGCCTCCGTTTTCCAGTGTTACCAATCTCTAATATCAAAAGGGAAGAACAGGTGGAGGAATCTGAAATATTATATCTCCGAATCCTTCTGTTGGGCAAACTAGAAACATGAAACAGAAGGATTTCCATAAAAAAAACAGCATCAGTGGAGGCAATGCTTGAGAGAGCAGATGAGAATTAAGAGTGATTTCCTTGAAATTTGACAGTCATCAAAGTCCTTTCCTATGTTGGTAAAAGAGTGAAAGCAAAGAGAAAGAGAGAGAGATAGAAGATGAGGAAAGAATAGATAAATAGAGGCTCGGAGAAAGGGTGGGTCTCAAGGGAAAAGAAAACAGGATTCGATAAAAATGTAACACTGGGAAATCTGAAGTTGTTAAATTGGATCTTTTTTTTTTTCACAATTTATCCAAAGATTTTGTTGTTGATAAAGCACATAAATTGTGCAATCCATATAGACAACCATACCTAGTGGGATAAGGTTGCTTATTGTTGACAATTAGAAGATTATTTTGATTTTTTTTATTGTTCCTCTTTTAGAATAAAACAAATATCAAAATAATAATAATTAAAACATGACATGGACTATCTAAAAACAATGATTCATATGAATTGATGAGTATGATGCTTATTTTTCCTTGGAGAGCATTAAATCCAGATTGGTATTAATATATATCTTTTTTATGTGTGAGGCCAATCAAAAGGACATTTTGGACTTACTTGACAAATAGAAGGGATGGCGTGATACTTTTGTGACTTTAATATTTTTGCACGACTAAAAATTCCATTAATTTCTTGGCATTTTATTCTGGAATAATCTGATGTGAGAATGAAGCAAAACTGTGACATTATATTTTAAATTTCAATGTTGGTGGAAGTTGTCTTGCGAGTTGCCACAATGAGTATACCTTTTGAATATGTGTATGCTACGAATTTATAAGTAGTGAAACGAAAGCCTAATAAATTATTGCTTCAGTCAGATTTTAATCCTGTTCTTCTATTCTTTCCTTCTACAAGATGGAAAAATAGTCTATATCAATGTCTAATGCATGTTTATCTTTCAATTTGGTATTTGAGTTTTATTTATATCAAATAATCAGGCGTCTATATTCACATTTTCTGATATAATTTATTTTCTATTTTATAGTATATTTTGTTCTCTGAACTCCTTATATTTTCTCTTTGTTATCTCTAACTTCATTTTTTAGTGAAAAAAGTTCATTAAATGGACAGCAGCTATTAGACATAAGTTTCAATAATTAATCATGAATTGCTGAACAGAAAGAACTTATGTTTAAGTCATTTATACAGGGTTCCTCTGAAGAATTTATAAGAAGAAATCGTGAGGCACTTGAGAGTGAGTATGTTAGTTCAAATCTCCACCATTGGATAGATTTAGTATTTGGATACAAGCAACGTGGGAAACCTGCAGTAGAGGTATGCATGCCCATGAATAATGTTGAATGATGATATATTTCAAGTTAGAAACCTGAATTGTCTGAATTATATTACTCTTCAGGCTAATCAACTCATTAAAATGTTTAACATTGGATTGCAGGCTGCAAACATCTTCTACTATTTAACCTATGAAGATGCAGTTGATCTGGAAACAATGGATGATGATTTGCAAAGAGCGGCTATTGAAGATCAAATAGCTAACTTTGGCCAGACACCCATCCAGATATTTCGTAAGAAACACCCCAGAAGAGGGCCACCTATTCCAATTGCACATCCTCTGCACTTTGCTCCAGATTCTATCAGTTTGACTTCTGTTGTTTGTAATACCAGTCATCCTTCATCAGCTTTCCTATATGTTAGTTTAATGGACTCAAATATTGTGCTTGTGAATGAGGGTCTCAACTTGGTTGTTAAGATGTGGCTGACAAGCCAACTACAATGCGGGGGAAATTTTACATTTTCCAGTTCCCAGGTTTGGCTATGTTTTATCAGACTCTGAGATAAACTGTTGCTTATCATTTGCCTTTTCATTAAAATCATATTTGGATTGATGTGAACAACATTTTCAAATTTCTGCAGGATTCATTCTTTGGAGTTGGTTCTGATATACTTTCTGCACGAAAAATTGGGAGCCCAGTGCCGGAAAACGTTGAACTTGGAGCTCAATGTTTTGCAACAATGCAAACACCGTCCGAGAACTTTTTAATATCATGTGGGAACTGGGAAAACAGCTTTCAGGTCATATCATTAAACGATGGCAGAATGGTCCAGAGTATCCGACAGCATAAGGATATTGTTAGCTGTGTTGCAGGTAAATTATTCAGGAAGTATCCCTGATCAGCTGACTTTATTACTTGGGGGAATGGAAAGGAGAAATTTTATTAGATGGTGAAATATATGAGAGGAAAATATTGTATCTTCCTGAATTAAGAAAAAGAGACAGTCTTAAACTTATTTTGAAAGTAGGACTTACTTGAATAAACATTGGAAGGATGAAGAGACTTATCTATCTTGTTCAAAGTAGATGAACGGGTCAGATCAAGGAGAAGCAGAAGTTGAAAAATATCCGTTCTAGTATGACTCCTTAAAACGTAGTTTCCAGAGTGGGTTGTATCTTCACAATAGGGACTCAGAAAGGTCTTAAAAGTAAAAGGGGAGCACTCCTCATCCAAATATCCTCCAAATTTTGGTATGGAGACCGACTCCTACCCTAAGCAAGACTGGGGATCTAAAAAAGGCATAGCCCTGGGAGATGAATTTTCATGGGCTAGCAAAAGTAGCTGTGATTTTTGGGTTAACATACCTCCAATTGTATTTTAGATTATACTGACCCTAGATATCGATTCTATGTTGGAAGAATTCTTGAGAAAAACACCACAGTTATTTACTTCGAAAGTAGGTTTTAGGACATAAAATTACAATGCTTAAAATTTTCTCCCACTTCAGCCTATAACAAACCACCCAACTATGAACATGATCTCTTCCTATCCCACAATTTTGATACCAAAACCATCTTCCATCCCTCCTGATCTCTTCTTACCTTGGGCTGCTACCTCTGTTCTGAAACAGGGCAGGTTTAGAAAAGAATTCTGGATGACTACTGACAGAGTGGATAAGAGTAATACAGTCACTCAGCAAAGAGAACCCTTCTAATCATCCTAGTGTTTCATCATATTTGATGGGTTAATATAGTGTGTTATTTGAACGAATTTGAAAAATGATTCGATGACCATTAACAGCCACACTTGATGAGAATGCTAGTGTTCATTTGGAGCATTTTTTTTTCTTGATTTTGCTCTGAACTGATACTGAGTATAATGCTGGGCTGCAGGTTTATTTTTTAAAATGACCAGGGGTATTTTACAACTTAGCATGTGTTCTTATTAATGAGTATCGTACTTTAAAGAGAGGCAGGCTGAGTGCATTACTTAAATAGTTTCTTCTGTGATCTTGCGAGCACTATGAAGATATATTCAGTTTTCTGTGATCTTGTAATTGCAATATCTTTCCTTTGTTTATAGTTTTGTCAAAACTCAACTGTCACTTAATCTTTTATGCTTTACTTTTTAATTTTTTTTCCTCGTCTATATGTTTTAATATTTTCCACTCAGTATCATATTTGGTCTCTATCAAACAAAGTGTAACTTCGCTTGTTTTATCTTACGAGAGTGTGATATCTGGCTGCAGTTACATCTGATGGAAGTATCCTTGCAACTGGCAGTTATGATACGACTGTCATGGTTTGGGAAGTTTTCCGTGGAAGAACCTCAGAAAAGAGAATTCGCAACTCTCAGTCTGAGTTACCCCGTAAAAACCATGTCATAGTTGAAACCCCCTGTCACATCCTTTGTGGGCATGATGATATAATAACATGCTTACATGTTAGTCTTGAGCTTGATATCATAATTAGTGGGTCAAAAGATGGAACTTGTGTATTCCACACCCTGCGAGAAGGAAGATATGTAAGATCCGTACAACATCCTTCGAGCAGTCCAATCTCAAAGCTAGTTGTCTCCCATCATGGTCGGATTGTCACATATGCTGATGGTGATCTTAGTTTGCATTTATATTCAATTAACGGGAAACATCTTGCTGCCTCTGAATCCAATGGACGCCTCAATGCTATTCAATTGAGTAGATGTGGTGAGTTTCTGGTTGTTGCAGGTGACCAAGGGCAGATTGTTGTTCGCTCTATGAACACCCTTGAAGTTATAAAAAAATATCTAGGGGTTGGAAAGATGATAACATCTCTGACGGTAACACCAGAAGAATGCTTCTTAGCTGGGGCAAAAGATGGGAGTCTTCTTGTGTATTCCATAGAAAATCCTCAGCCTCGCAAAATCGGTAATAACAGGAATACGAAGTCAAAGCACACATAGGGGATAGATCAACAATAGCATGGAGAAATAGGTCCATGGGGAATTTGAGGTACAATGTGGTCTTTCATGTACGACCATTTCTTTGTTCCTTTTCAACTTCTATACAATTATCTGTGCTTATAGACGTTCCTGCCAATTGCTCAGTTAAAGTTGTTCTCATTGTACTTGCAAAACTCTATTGTGATGTGTTTTATTATCTGTAATTATGATGGATTATAGTACTAGCTACGGACTATGGAGGATTATATTTTTGGACTCAGTACTGCCTAATCATTGCGGCTTGTTTTGGGTGGTAATAAACTGTTAATTTATTTATCATGAAAGACATGCATGCTTGGCATATGGAATTATACAATTGGAACTCATGATTTGGTTGAAGGTTGTAAATGGACTGTAAGAAGACATCTTTTAAAGAGTTGAAGTGATGGAGAGCAAGGTAAAAGGGGGGCGAAAGGAGAAGGAGGAAGAATAAGAGAAGTCAATGGAGAAAGGGAGGAAGAATTGAGGGAGAATAGAAATCTAAGAGAGGGAGAATTGAGGGCAATATACCTCTCAATAATAATACATCAAGATTTGACGCAAAAAATAACCTTATAGGGTTTTCTATAGAATCCAAGTTACAGATAATAAAATAATACTAATTGTAGGATACCTATCCAGAAGTTTTCTCAACTCATCATGTATGATGAGATCATCAAAGATTTGACCTTTCTGCAACTCACTATAGGATCGAGAAACAAAGAGAACATGTGTACGAACGAGATATCCAGCAACAAGTAGAAGGAAAAGGATTGAATAGAAGAACTCCCGAACATTTAGCGACCTGAGATGTTAATGATAATTTAAACTACTTTAAACCTAAACAAAAGATAACCTAGATAACTTAAATGAAATGAAGTCAAGGTTCCCTAAGTATCTTGCAGAGTTGACTGAAGCATAAATAAGTATCTTTCCCTACATGAAGTCGTTATCCTGTATATTTTATCAGGTTTTGATTGCAATGAGGTACAAGGTAGGCCAAGCTATATGCAGACGACTCCTAATAGGGTAGAAACTTCTTAGATATGAACTTTGCCTCAAATCTCCCCCCCCCCCACCCCAAAAAAAAAGGATTAGTGGTATATTTAGAATGTTTTAGGAGTTAATTGGATTTAGAATTAGGAGCCATTCTATGTTTTATTTGAGTGTGTGATATTTCAGCATTTGTTGATCCATTTGAATGATGAATTATGCGTAGTGTTGCTCCTTTTGTAACGAATTTCTAGAATTACCCCCTCGTGTTCTTCCACATGCATCGTCTGATTACCCATATGATATTGTACATGGCTTATGCCAATATTTCAGGGATGCGATTATCTTTGAGACTTTCTTCCTTTGGTTTGTCATTTCCTGAGGCGTGTAAATATTGTAAAGATAAGATGCGAGAGACCACAACAGTCCCCTGAATGTGGAAGCATCCACAACCAAAAGCTCTGAAAGGATTCTATCTTGCAGATGGCTGATGCCGAGAATCAATTGGTGCCTCGTTCAGAATTTAGGGAGGCATCCTCGAGTTTCTCCTCCTATGTATAACATTATATTCATCAATGTTTCCAACAGAATGGCTTGTAATATTGTGCATTAATGGTGCAGCAACTTTTTTTTCTTTGGGGGAGAGACCATAACAGTCCCCTGAATTTGGAAGCATCCACAGCCTAAAGCTCTGAAAGGATATCTTGCAGATGGCTGATGCCGGGAATCAATTGGTGCCTCGTTCTGAATTTAGGGAGGCATCCTCGAGTTCCTCCTCTTACGTATAACATTATATTCATCAATGTTTCCAAAAAATGGCTTGTAGTATTGTGCATTAATGGTGCAGCATTTTTTTTTCTTTTTTTTGGGGGGTGGGGGTGTTTGGGTTCCTGCTAACATGTAACATTGGGATATTGTAATTGTATAGACGGCGGGCTTTCCCGCGTTATTGCAAAAGAAATTTTTGTTCTTTAAAACTCTAGTCTACCAAAATTCCACTTTCATAAAAAAAAAAAAAACATTAAGGGTCTATTTGTAATGGTTACATGTCAAAACAAAAATTAGTTCATAGGACGTAAATTATGCTGAAAAATTAATTTCAAAAACTTATAAAATATTAAACGGTCATTACATTTTTTAGTTGTTTGTATAAAATATCAACATATTTTAGATAACTTCTTTAATATATGTATATTAACTGATAATATGATTATTTTTAATTGATTATTTTGAGTTCAATGTAAAATTATAAATGAATACTAGCTTTTCTTTACGAGTAGTAAAAATTGTAATAGATGATTTAATTTATTAGGTAATATTTAAATGTATATAATTTAAAATTTAGTAGTTATTTGCGTCTAATACCTTTCTTGATTCAAAGATGAGTCTTATTGAAGCTATGCATGTCTTGAATATTATTTTTGGAATAGAGATATTTTCCATATACTAAATTATGGATGTATTAATCATGGGCTAGTCTTTTATAGTATGACAAATTAAAGTTTGAATTTTCATTAAAAGAGATATTTACATTTATTCAATGGTTCATCAAATATAATTTGATTTTAACAAAAGAATACCTTTGTTACAAAAGAAAAGTTGGATGTAGATAATTCAAGTGATTAAAAAGACTTCTATGAGACTAGAATAACATCTGGGGAAGTGGCTAAAAGAGGAAGTTATTACTAAAATATAAATGTAGAAATTATGAATATTAGAGAAAAATTTAAAATCTTTGTTCCAATCATGTTTTTCAAAAGGTCAATATGTTTTTTGATTCCATAGAAGCAAAAGACAATGCCTCAAATATCCAAATTATAATACACCCAACTTTTGGGGTCACAAAAATAATTAAAAACTGCTTCAACAAAATTAGAAAATTTCTTATCAGCACATTTCTAGAGAAGCTGGCTAAGTTAACACATAGCATGTTTGGATTAACGATAAAAACTACTTTTCTAACATAATTTACGGTCTACAAAATAAGTATGTGAGAATAGATCAAATAGGTCCGGCATTTATACAATCGGATCATGTCACATTGCTTGATTATAGAGCCATAATAAGAAATGACCTTTATCATGGTCACTTAGACTTGGGATATTAGTACCGCATTTATTGTATTTCTTGAAATAAAATCAAATTTCTGTACAAATGGTATAATCGTGTCAATCTTGGGAATCAACTTTCTTGTAAATTATAGAGCGCAAAAATGCAAATTATCCTAAACTAACAGAAAATATACAACTAAAAGTGTTCGATAGCTGTTTAGATGAACGAAAGGCTCGTTATCACAAAGCTAAAGTTGTGCGGACATCCACATCGAATCACCATCAATTACGAGCACGCATGCGCATTGTCCGCGTTGAGTCCCCACTTCATCTCTCCCCTGGCTCCCTTCAGAAGCCTTGAAATTTCGAGTTCCCCCTATTCACTTGCCTGTTCAGAGAGATCAGCTATCACGCTACCGTCTTTAAAGAACCAGATTTTGCGTGCTTGATGTTCCAGTGAGAAGAATTTCAAGTAATATGCATCTATTCATGAAAATCTTCATAGGGCGAGGATCCACTTGAAGAATCACTATCAAATGGAGTCGTCTCTCTAGGAGATGATGGGAGTGATTCTCTTTGTTGGGAGGAAGATCCTGCAAAAGATCTAGGTCAGGCTCAAGTTATCATGTCCCATTACTCCCTAACAATCTCTACAAGAAATGATTTGATTAGTTCACAAACAAAAAAAAGAAGATTTGATTACCAGAGGCATACATCAGACCAAGGTCAAGAAAGGAATTTGAAACACTGGGCAATATATCAGACACAACTATGACCGGTTAAATTTTCAGGGACATGCAACATATTGGGTTAGAAAAGGATGGAATGCACAACAGTACACGTGTTCCATTCACTGGCAATCACTTTGTCCATTGACCACAACGAAAATGTAAATCAGGATGGAAGGGGCACTTGCACATACCTTTCTGTCCTCTAGAGCGGAACTTCCTAGTGTGTCGCTTAATAAGCCTTTTAGCTTTGGTAATTGTGAGCTGCCGAGCAAAAGGAGAGAACTCTACATCACTTTCACTCCAATCACCCTGAAAATCATTCTCCGCTTCACCCCTCATAGTCCGTAGAACAAATGCTTTTGCCTTCCGGCGCTGTGTATTAAATAGTCCTCTTATGGATGTTACAAATCCATCACCCGCCCCATCACTTGGCCGCTTAAGCCAAGATGGTGGGTACTGGTCAGATTTTCCAGCCTGGCCTTCGTTATCACTAAAATTGAGATCAATTTCAGGCACACCAGCTCCAGTAGGCTGACTATGAGCTTTGTCTTTAAATTTCCTGCCCTATATGATTTTGCCAAAAAAAAAAGTGTTAAGTAAATTCATTTAGAAAAGATCAATGATTGACTGGCAAAAAAAAGAAAAAAGAAAAAAGAAAAAAGAAAAGATCAATGATTATCACTAGGACCAGATATCCATTAAGACTATAATTTTCCTGATTGGTAATGTCCCTTCCCCAAGCCCACAAACAAGTAGTAGTTTGCCAAGGGTTGGGCTTTTAAAGACATTGCAATTTTGTAACATATGTCCTCATTCATTTATGGGAATAGATAGAACAGCAAATGTGAGTCTGAAGGACGCTACAAGGGAAGTAAACACTAACAAAAAATGAAGGAATGAGGATGCAGCAAGACATTCATCACCTGCATTCCAGTCACTGACTTCAAGACTCCCCAGATGATGTGCTTCTTAACTCTTGAGAAGAGCCTTCGCCAAGTCCCAGTAAACTCAACCCGGTGAAATTGATCCATTAGTAATTTCAGGTCATTCACAACAAATCTTGACCCCTCATATGTAACCAATAACTCAACCTACAAGAGATAATAAACTGCATTCAGCCGAATTCTGAATTAATGCCACATAAGTGATGCAATTGACAGCTTCACCAAGATAACAGACCTGGCTAATTTTAATGTTGTGAAACTCCATCATCTTTCGAGGTCTAGATCTTTTCTCTTCATGTGACTTAGCCAGCTTTTTCTCTTCATGTGATGAGCGACCAGCTTTGACAACTCTGGACTCTTTCGATTTATTCTTAGAGACTTCATCTTGCTGCTCAACAGAACTAAATGGGCCAGTTTTTGAGGAAGAGAAGCTTTGTAAGACAAGTTCATTAGCTACAGATTCTGCTACGGTCTCTTCCCATGTTCTGTCAAAAGAAGACGTCCTTCTCAGCTCAGGGGTTGACCCATTACCTGGGTTTGCTTTGATATTTTGTGACTTGGATGCCTGTGAATAAAAGATAAAGGTTATGCATCTCCTAGCTATCCTTCCAACACAGATCAAGAATATCATTTTTCTGATTCTGACTCTCATAACTTGAGAGCAATGAGAGAAAGAATCCATCAGGGACTCACTTGGGTTGAATCAGCATGAAGAGAAGGCTGACTGGTGGCAGGAAATAATATTGCGGAGATGCCAGGTCTGGATGATGCTTCAGACTCTTTTATCAAGTGACTGTTTGAAGAAGAAGCTTCATGTACTGATGAAGCTTTCTTAACCCGTCTTGCCCCAGCAGTTGTGGAAACCTTCCAAACCTCCTGTATAGATAGATAATCCTCATTATAACTTCCATACAAAAATAAACAAACAAAATTATAACCTGATGCCAAAATTTTGTAAATTTCAGCTTTTGTTACTGAGTCAATATGTTGTGTTTTGAAATTTGTCACTAACCTGTCGACGTTGTGAATCTTGTTCTTCTTCTGGGAAGAAATACTCCCACATCATTCTGTACATTGTCTCAGTCAAATGGATCTTAAGGGGGTAAATTTCTACCTGTAAGGTACGTCCAAATCAGGGAACAAAATTGTCAGTCTTCATGTTATATGCTAACATTTAAATGAAAAATTTTACTTTCTAGGTCTTGCATATTCTTAATGATCCAAAATAAACTTTAGATGTAATGTTACCTGGAAAAATTCGAGGGGAAAATTTCCATCCCTAGGAGCTCCTTGTTTAGCATCTACTCGAAGCATGACATTTCTGAAAATATTTAACATAAAAGGAATGATGCAATATAAAAAAACTCATCTGGATCTACTGACCTTATCACTGAATCTTCTAAAAAATTATTCATATACTCCTTGCTCCAGTAACAAAAGGATTATACAAGTTGAAGATCTGTTCCTAAAGACATTAAGCTAAAAGCTTCCTATTGACAATATTCATGAAATACCTGGATGCAATGACCATCATCTTCCCATTGCTTTACTAAGCATCCTTTATATCCTTTGCCATCCTTTCTTTCATACAACAATTTGTTTTGCAATAACACAGCCTTTCTCACTAATCTTAATACCATTCATATTCCCAAAATTTTATCTAAAGCATTGAACAATGAAAACTGAGTTCAAGCCATGATAGTTGAGATGGAAGCACTTCATAAAAAACAAAACATGGGATTTAGTGAAACTACCATATCAAAAGAAGCCAATTGAGTATAGATTGGTCTTCAAGCTCAAATATAACTCAGATAGTGCTTAGGAACTATATAAAGCCTAGTTGGTAACTAAAGGCTACACTGAAAACTATAGCATCAATTACATGGAGACTTTTTGCTCCTATTCCTCAGATAAATATTGTCAGAATCTTATTATTTTTTACAACTCACGTTAATTGGGAATCGCAGCAACTTGATGTTAAGAATGCATTTCTACATGGTGACCAAGAGAAGCAGATTTATATAGAGGTCCCATTGGGCGTTGACTCAAATCTTGAACAAAGCACTACGAGCAAGTTTAAAAATGTGTTACACGATTACACTATGTGCCAAGTCCGCGCTCAGTATAGGGTAGATGTGATTGCCCTGTGTGCTCAGTATAGGATACATGCAAAGTCAAGGTGATCATACTTTGTTAAATATTCCGACTTAAAAGAGGAATGAAGGTTCTGTTATTGGGGGGGATAAAATCATTGTAAAGGTAGCTGGTGAAGGAGTTTGAGATAAAAAATTAGGGCACGAACAAACTCAAACATGTTCTTGGCATTGAAATTGCTCACACAAAACAAGGGATCTTTATGTCTCAGCAAAAGTATGTGCTAGACATGTCCAATAACGGCAAGTTAGAGTGTAGGTTAGTAGACACACCCATGTCCACAACTAATCAGCTAACAGAGATGTTCAAGGGATTATCAATATCTTAAGCTTTGCAATTTGTCTCTAGCATTTATTTTTTCTTCTCTTTCTTCTAGCATAAATACCCCTTGGATTATTATCATTGAATCATCAGAAATATTCAGAAATTCGTCACATCTCAGTAACAGGGATTCCCTTGAAACATACACGAGCATAATACATTACAAAGTATTAGAAACCATAGCATCTGTCAAATGGATTATGAGCATAATTCTTAACTCTTTCCTATATTTTCTGTTTCTCATCCACACTTCTCTCCTATTCATCGCCATATTTCCTTAATGTTAAAAGATGAAAGCCCAATCTTCACAACTAAGGCAATGCATGAAACAACAAAATGATAGAGATCAGAAAATCAAAATGAAAGTATCGATAAAATCAGCAAAAAGCATTCCAAGAAAAATTGCATACTTGTCCCACTCCAAAGGAGGATTCCATGCTGATAAAAGCATATCAGACTTGGCATTAGGTAGGCAGTTTCTGACAACAAAATATTTTGTTGTAAATTGAGCAACACCAACATCCTTGTAATCTCGGTCAAAGTCATAGATCTAAAAGGTTGGCAGAATGACGCTAAATTAGCATACTCTAGCAGATTGAAAGGTAAAACAAAAGAATCAGAAAATTTCCAATACTAAGCACTACCAACAATGAAAATCAGAACACAGGATATTAAAAAGAGTAAAACCAAGAAAAATGATCGATAATATAGGACATCAATACAAGTTCAGTTATAATATACAATTTTTTTTTTTATTAAAGAGGTTCGCACAGATTAACTATCAAGAGTCCCTAGTTGGGATTCTCATGCAGAGTCAAAATGCCCAGTTTCATCTCCAAACAATCAAATGGAAAATCTGTTTTTGGTACATGGGCATTTTAACTGTCCAGGTGCAGGGAAACCTATTTAAAAGATAATTTAGCATAAGATGTATAAAAAATTTCAAAATTTGCATTGAATGTATCCTAATTATTGCAGTTATATCAAACATTTTCATTAATCTCAACATTAATTCTTTAGATAGATATCCAAGCATTTGGAAAATCAGGATAATTATTCACCCAATATCACCTGAGTATTCTTCCATCAGAAAACTGCATGATTTAGAAGTTTTTTATTTTTTCCAATAAAAACACATAGTTTCTTTAATTATTAAGAGAAATGGAAGTGGCCTGATACTCTGGAACATGTCCTCACTGTTAAGAGGTATTACAAATTTAGGAAAATACTTTGGGCTTAAGAAATAATTTCTCCACTACGGCACCCAAAACGAAAAATTGTCTTTGTGCAATTTGTATTGGTTGAACACCAGGTAAATGACAAAAAAAATCCCCCAAATATTTTTCACTAAGGATCATCGCCAGTTACAAAACAAGCCAAAGAGAGGAAGGCTTTATTTATTTACTTTTTTTTTTGGGGCGGGGGTGTTTGAAATGAATTTATTTTGACTATTCTCAAGTTGTAATGCCTTTATTTGTTCTCTCTCTCTCTCTCTGTGCATTTAATTGGACTAAAGAGTTATGGTAGTGAATGTTGGGCTTTAAAGGGGCTACATAAGCAAAAAGTGGAGGTAGTTAAAATAAGAATGTTGAGATGGATGTCTGGTCATATAAGTAAAGATAATATTCGAAATGAACATATCCGAGGAAAGGTTGGAGTGACACCTATTGAAGAAAAAATGGTAGAAAATCATTTGAGGTGGTTTGAACATGTACAGAAAAGGCCAATGAATGCAATGGTGAGAAAGGTAGATCAAGAAGTTTAGAGTCCGGTTAAAAGAGGTAGAGGAAGACCCAAGAAGAGGCTCAATGAGGTTATTGAGAAAGGCCTTAGTTAATAATCTATTCAAGGATTTGGTTTTTTATCAAGCTCAATAGTATCACATGATTCATGTAATCCACCCCACCCAGTGGGACAAGGTTTTTTTGTTATTGTTGTAGTTGTGGTTGTTGTTATTCTCAAGTTCAATGCCTTTATTTGTTTTCTTGTTTTGCTGGTTGGCTCAATATTGGGGAAAGATTGTAGTCAAACCTTGATTAGATCTTTTTATTGATTATGGTAGCACCTCCTTCTAAAACTCTCCCAGGGTTGTTCATAGCATGATCTGTATCAATCCCGTCATTAAGACGTTATTAGCTTCTACTCATGTCTTTATGACGTGATCTGACCTGCTTGCAAGTCCAACAGGCTTTTCCCTTTATTACCCATTATCCTCAAATAATTATCTCTTACTGTTTTCTTTCATTTATCGTTATTCATCTTTCATGTATTTTTTTTCCTTTCCTTTCCTACCCCAAGGGTCAGCAGTTTACATGGGCAAGTATAATGGCTTATGGGCAAGGTTTCCCCACCCAAAGCCTTATCTAATCTCTTGTCAAGTTCAACAGCAATAATATGAAAGATCAATACCGCTGCACGCCTCTATTTTTTCTCACACTAAAACAACTTCACTTTTATAATGATTCATTCCTCTTTCTTTTTTCCCCTTTCCTGGATGGGATGAAGTCATCCAACTCTCTAAATATATTGTACTATGTTTGACTTGAATAATAAGAGAACCAGAGTCAAACTCTAAATTCCTTCAAAATTAAATTTTTACCATGTCATTAATTTCTGCTTCAGCAAAGGATTTTCCATCAACAAGCATGCTCCAAACAACTTTATTAATTTGCAAAGATATGCGCATAGCATATGAAGGACTTTTGTTCTTCTCCTCCATAAGCCGTAGTTGTGCAGCTTTCTGTAAAGCCATCCTTAATGATGCTGATGCGTCCTTCCTAGATTTTTGTGCACTAACAAGTTCTCTCTTCAGTCCTTGAACCTGGCATTATTAGATGACTTCTGATTAATCATACACATTTTTCATCTGGTGAAATATGCTATAAATTCGATAAGAGAGATAGTCTGTACATCTCAATGAGTGTGGAAGACAAAATCATAGAGAGAACTATACATCCCACAATGGCACAATTCCTTCCACTAATCAAGAAAAAACAAGCACACGCGCACAAGAAGGGCAAAACTCCAAACCAAAGAAGTTGATCGCAAAGTCACTATTGATTAGGATCATAAATGACATCATAAATAATTCCCAAAGAGCAACAGCTCAAATATTGCTGAGTACAGAATTCCAGATTAAATATCTAGGCAGATGCAGAACAGAAAACGTGTAATATGATGAACCTAGAACTGTAAGTCATTCTAAAAACAACAGAAAGCAAGTCATGTACTCAGTGTGAAACAAGGGGAATGAACTGATGGGAAGAACAACTATCCAGAAAGGGAACTAGAAGCAATGTAGCACAGGTGCAAAGAGATGTATCATATCTGAAACAATGATTATAAAATATGGGCATGACATTTCATCTTGTTGACTTAGGCATAAGTGATCCGCATTGTAATCCCTCAGTGCAATACCTGAGTTGGTGTAACTAATGTTATCTATCTAACATAAACATTCAAGCACCATAAATGCAGGAACCTTGGGCTTTTCCACATCCAACAAAGTACACTTTTTATTTCATACTGAAGAAAATAAGATTTTGGTTATTTCATACTGCATTGATAATTTTTTATCAATGTTTGTGTTTGCATAAAGTTTTATATGATACAGCTAATTTATCCTCCTCCTACCCACTCCTTTATATCCAGTTGGCTCTTCGGTGCTTGTGTATTTATCAAACTAATCAAAGTAATTAAATTCCATGCCACAGAAGTTACACCAAGCAATGTTCAATTAATAGAAAGAATAGACTATTTAATTCACAAGAATATAAAATAGGAGTCACAACTATCGCAACCATTAAAAGAATTTTTTTAATATGAGACTCTTAATATAATTCATTTCTTACAAGAAGGGATCTTCCGCTGGTTATCATCCACAGGTCACCTTCCTTTTCCAGAAACAGATCTCCACAAGCATCACACCAAAGAGACAATTTTCTGATATCATCAAGAATCAACTTCTGTTCCCTTTCTTTCTGTTCAAGGTTGACTTTTGCAAGTTCCACCTCTTCTACACCATCAGGAACCACCTCGTCTGCTTCCTCTTGGATGTCATCATCATCTTCAGCAGGAAACGACAGGCTACTTTTCCGAGGTCTGAATCATGTCCAATTCTCAATTAATTTGAAAACTCATTATGCATCATATAGCACAAAACAATATCATGGACTTCACCAATTTAAAGGTTGAAAATACAAAGAAGGTTAATTCTCATGCCCAACCATAAATCGAAACCACATCATGCTGATAACAAAATATAAAGGATTAAACTATACAGAGGTTAATTTAAACCATTTTTGTGCATTTTCCAACCAACTTAACCTTTTGGAGTGCATTGGCCCCTAACAAAAATGAAAAATATACTATTACATTTGATTTAGTATTTAATGGTGACAAATAAATACAGTGCTAACGTTATGAATATAGATACAGAGGATGCCTGCTTCAGATACGTTACACTGATATAAGTGAAGTGCCACATATTAGCATTCGAAGTATGACAGAACGAAAAAATTAAAACAGAATGAAAGCACAGAGAGATAGAATGAATGAAGGAGGGAGAAAAGGATTGTCATTACTTCGGAAGACGAGCAAAGAGAAGATTAGTCAACACATCCAGCATAATTTGAAACTGACGAGAAGTCATTGTTGCCGTTATGTTATGGGAATTGAAAGTGAGCTCCTTCAAGGGCTTCACCTGAAGCAAAGAGTTAAATTAAACATTTGCCATACAATCATTAATACATAATGGATACAAGGAATGCATAAAGAAATAAAGAAGCATACACTTTAAAAATAACAATGTCTGTGAATAAATGCATGTGAATATATGCATAGATAGGATGTCAAAATGGGAGAAGACTTACTTTCAGTTCCGGAGTCCCCCCTTTGTGTCTCGTATAACGGAAGTACATATCACAGGGCATGAACACTCTCTCAAGAAGAGCACCTGTACGCAGTACTTTTGGAGAGTTTCTAAGAATTTTTGGGAGCCACTGCAGTCCAGCTCCTGGATCAACATCTGTTGGTGCAACATGGGCCTGCACATGCTCCAACATAACAGACAACTCCATTCTCTTCCATGTCATTTCAGGTTGATATTCGCTAATATGTACATTTGTAGTACCAAGAGCTTGCTCAATCATCTCATACCCAACATGAAGGACTGAATGAAATGACCGTGCTAACACACGACCACTCACAGCAGCAAGCAAAAACCTACCCTATTGAGCAAAAAAAGTAGGAAGCTCTCAAGGCATGAGTAGGAAAGATGTACAATATTATCAAGTGACTAAATACTAAATATATCAAATTATACATTTTCATATCTAATAAGTAAAATCAAATGAAGCATCAAGGAGGTGCAAAATTTTATACATAATTGTCATTGTAATTTCTATAGAAGGAGAAGATACCATTGATAGGAGTTCAAATAATGAAAACACTTTTGGCTGAAAAACTAACAAGAACGCTCAAAAGTAAGAGTCTAGAAGGATAACTTGACGTGAGCACCATAAAATACTTGTAAAGCCCTTAAAAAAATTTGCAGGCTAAACAAAATCCAGACATCAGAAAAATGGAAAATCATTTTCATCCAGGTTCAAGTTTCTGACTAATGACACACATATATCCTGAGAACTATTAGAAAAGTTGGTCTAGAATGCACAGGTACTTTTTTTAAGGTAGGATGCACAGGTATTATTGGGAACTCACATTTGCATCCTCTGAGTGAAGATTGAACTGCGGCTCAATAACATTCACCATGAAGTGACGAGTCCCCTCCTCTGAACTATCTAAGCTTTCATTTTTAGCTGACAATAGACCAAAGGGAGAATAATAAATGGTAGAAAAAGCCTCTCAGTGAAAATGAATAAGTAGAACTAGAAAATCAAAATATCTAGAAGGACCTAAGGCATGATGACAATATTTCTTGCAACCGATGGAAGTTTTTTTTATTTGGGGGGTGTGCTAGCCTCGGAACTATGATCTAATAGCATGCCTATATTTGCATCAGCAACCAGAATTTTAAAGCATAGGGAAATACCAGCTGATAAGCTGTCCATCTTAACAGAATTTGGTGGAGCCAAACGTGATGCAGGAGTTTCCACAGGCTGAGATGATGAACATGCAACATTACCAGTGGGAGGGCGTTTTGAAACAACTTCATGTTGGGTTTGAGTTATATCATCCTGATTATTTTCCTCAAGTAATTTTCTCTGAGCATATTTTCTAGAAGGAGAAGGCTTGGGAGGTTCAAAAGCCTTGGATAAGCCACCAACCCAGGACCAAACAGCATCTCTGTTCTCTATAGTCCACAAAAGTTTGAGACCATAGACAAAAACACGTTGACAATTGTCAGCTATTACCACATTGTAACCATCATCATCACTTGGGTCAGACTGAAAATGGTCATCAGTTTCACTACCATTTTCAAACTCAGACCTTACATATGTCATTTCAACATTCCTTCTTCCAGCTTCTTGCCAGGCTAATAACCTAGCAGGATCAGCCTTTGGGGACTGTCGTCTGATAGTGAAGTAGTCAGATGACAACAAAAATCCATCATCACGATTCTTATCAGCACAACCACTCATGTAGCCCTTTTCACTTATATCCATGGATGCAGACTGTGAGCTTTTACGTGTCATGTTTACTTTTGCAACACTAGAACAGTCTTCTTTTTTTAGAAAAGCCCTAGGCATATGAAGGTCAAGACCTTGGTAGACAAGATCGAGCACATCACGTTTGCTTTCAAAAGTATATTTTTGCTTGCCTCTGCTGTAACAGAGCTCATACTTCAGCTTTGTCATATTAAATGTCAGTCCTTTCGCTGGATCATCATTGTCTAAAGGCATGTGCTTTATACAGGATGGTGTAGCATCTAGACGAAGCATGAATTCAGTCATCACTTTGTCCAGTGACAAATTACCAGACCTGGCAACCCTTGGAATTCCAAAACGAGGCCAACGAGAAAAGCTACGCAGTTTGTGAGGGGGATTGTAGTTCATACTCCAGAATCTTAAAATCCATGCAAGATCATGAGCACCAATGTTCAATGTTGGGGAAGCAGGCAAAACATCTCTAGAATATTGAGGAGGATCATAGACATTAACAACTCCCTCAATACCATCTATAACAGTAGAAGATGAGGATTGTCTTTGTGATGAGGGAAGCCAAGGTTTAAGACAGAAGTTCCACCTAAGTGAAAGAGAAGTTGATCTGAAAGGATCAAAAACTTTATCCCGTGGTTTACCCTCAACTGGAAGTGCAAATAAATAATGATTCAGAGGTTTTCCAGACTCACAATCCCAGTCCATTGTAACTTCAAGAGAAAAGACAGGGGCTTCCAGAAATGCACAAGAGACACCTGTTGGAAGCTTGAAACCACGTTTGTTTGCCAAACTCTCCAAACTACTCAAAAAAATCTTGAAATCATTGGCAGAGACATTAACATGGCCATCAGACTGGTGAATTTCCATGGAGCCACTAACAATTTGAAGTTTATCTAGCTTTTCATAAGGATCAGTGCTGGCCAAAATATTCCATCTGGATTCTTGAAAGAATAAGGAAATTTTTCCGTGAATGTAATTTCTCATATCATCCCACCATGGCAAACTCCGTTCCTTTTTGGGCAACTGAATAAGTGGGCCAGGGTTCTTGACACTTAAATTAGCCCTACGCATTGCAACAGTGAAGGCATAACTTATATCAGCAAAAGATGGCTCATATCCCACTCCAAATGACACTTCAGCTTTCTGAAAATGTATGGGCAAGTCTGAGTATGTCTTCATTGGTGGAGTAGTACCACTAGCTGATCGAAGCATGCGCACCTTCCTCCACTTCCCAACATGTACTTCTTGAAAGATTTGGGGCTGAAAGCTAGTTGCCTGGTTCAATCAACGAAACAGAAAAGCAAAAAAGAAATAGCTTTAGGTAGGTTGAACAAGGCTGTAAAAGAAACGAAGAGAGACAAAACAAGGCACATGAAACTGATGCCCAAAAGGGTTTTTAGAAAACCTAAACTTATATGTAGGGAACCATTAAAAAAAATATGCGCATTACTCATGTGGTGATCTATCAGATTAGTAACTACATATAAATGAACACATCTGTAATTTTTTTACCATAACAACTTCTATATAAAGTGAATATGTGTACTTGTTTTCAAGTGTGATTGAGTTATTTAATATGTTTTAAAAATCTATTAGTAAATGCTATATGATTATTTCAATCTTGAATTATTGATTTTTTAATTTATAAAATTTACATTTTTAAGTATATTATGGTGTATAACAATTAAAATATTGGCCAAAAAAAATATAACAACAAAAATAAAAACATGCATCTTTTCTAGTACCGATCAACTGCTGTTTGATTATAGTTGAACTTGTGCAATGTAAACCAATCTTTTTAACGTCCAATTTTTAAAGCATTGCTCTTTGGTCATTGCATGTATTTATGGATCTTTTCACTGAAATAATTCTATAGTCTAACAGGATCTTCTTATCTTAAACATGAGTAAGCTATGCCATATACTTCAATTTATAACTACAAATAGAAGAGAAGGAAATGTGATCTATCAATCTTACCTGCTGGGCCAACACAAGACAACCTTCACATGTACCAAAACTTCCAGAAAAAAGGGGGAATGTGTAATTCCGGAGCTGGACAACAAGAGAACCAGTATTTAAGATAATATTTCTCCCATACAGTCGAGAAAATGGTATATCATTTTCAAGACAGACAGGATCAAGCCTCTTCAGCATCTCAATCATCCCAGCCTCCGCACCATCAATTTTTGTCAAGCTTACATCCAAGTCCAATGCAGATATCGAAAGAAGAGAAGCCCTAGAAGCGCTAGGTTTGAAACCAGATTGAAATCCATCTCTACAGGCACCAGATCCTTCAGATAACACGAGGTTCTGGCATGCCTGGTAATATGATCGGAATGACCGTTTATAAATTTCTTCTCTCATGGTTTGAACAGTTGAAGAGTCTTTTAAATCAACCTCAGCATCGTTAAAGTAAATCTTCCTTTCTTGAGCAGAATTATTGAGATCAGTAGATTGTGGATTTTGATTGGCCTCAGATATAAGTTCGTCCAGAAATTTCAACCGGACAGCTAATTCGCAGGCCTCCTTCTTCATCAGTTGATAGTGTTCATCAAGCCATCCCTGGATTGGTTCCTCTTCAATATCAGCTGTAAACTTGCGTATGCAAAATTTTATGCATCCAAATTTTATTGAACTAGGCCTTCTGACTCTAGTGCTCTCTTTCTCCGGAGGAAAAATCAGATTAGTTTTAGCAGCAATTATGAGCTTCAAACCTCGTAATGTATCCTCAATGGCATCATCAATTGCACGTAGTTGCAATCTGTAAGGCATGCAGACGTGAACATCAAGGCCTTGAATTACCCAATCCCATGTTGCCACTGCAGGCACTTTTGTATCAGATGTGCCTATAGAGACACTAGGGATCCGCGAAACTTGCATCCGACTACTCTTGAAAACTTTAGAACCATTTAAACTAAGCATAAGTCCTTCAAGGAGAACTCCAATACGAGCATTCTCAGAGAAAATTGACTGAACCTGAACCACAGCATCAACTCCATCTCCCAGCCCAGCATGTATACTTAACATTTCCACATCAACTGCAAAAATAGATTCTTTCTTCTTGTGCTTTTCAGGATGCCCCAACTCCACATTAGCTTCCTTTTTCCAACAACCATCTCTGACATTGGATACACCTCCCATGTATTCTTTAGTTTGCTCCTCAAGCTTCCTATTATGTACCAATAACTTCAGCCGCAGAACAAGTTCAACTAGTGATAGATGCATATCAGGCTCCCACCTCACAGAAATATCAGTAGCACTGAAAAGAGAGCAGACAGAAATTTCCTTAAGGCCACCTGAGCGTTGCACTAATTTAGCATTTTGCATGTCAAACAACGACACCTTTGTCACTGGCCTATTTTCCTCCATATATTCATGGTAGATAGATCTGGCCCTTTCAAGTTCCATTTGTGTGGACTGTTTTTCCTTGTTGACACACACATTGAAGTGCAAGATGTCAAGAGAGACAGAGTACTTCAACTTTTGGTATTCGTTTGAGATTGTGGACATTATATTTGCATGGCGTGGGGTGCCATCAGTTAATAAATCTATCATAACCCGACCACCCTGTGAACCATGATTGATTTGCTTGGGATCAGGAACAACTGTATTTTCCAGGCCTGTCTCACCCCACATATAGATTGAACACCGTTCAAGATTAAATTTCAACATTTGAGTTCCTTTCCCTGAAGATTTTGATAACCGCCCCTGGCTTTGGATTGATTTTTTCTTCAAAGCAGATAGATTTTTCAAGAGAGCTTGAAAGCATATGGCTGTTGATATGAGCGATTCAACACGCTTAAAATTTAAATAAACTCCCATGCCAGTAACATCAACCGACAAACCTAACTTACACCTAGGACCATCTTCTTCAGAGGATTCCATGTCCTTTTTGCCCCAATCCAAACTAACCTTTGCTATATGCATAAGAGAGCCAGAATTTGATTCCAAACCAAAAACACTTTCTTTCAAGCATTCTTGATATTCATCAGCCAAATGGAGATTCAGCTCACCAAATTCAGCATGCACTGTTGTCCCCGTATTTGAAATGTTATTTGCAAATAGATGTGATGATTGAGAGCAACCCTAAACATGAAAAGCAATCGATGGATGCTTTACAGTCAATGTCTCCAGTCAAACCAACAAATCAACTTTCCCAAAGAAAAAGGATAAATGAGATAACCACATCCAAAACAGAACTTTAGCTAATACATTATAACTACAACAAATCCAAAGAACAAAAAAACAGTAGTGAAACATGATAATTTAAAATAAACAAATAATTAGCCGAGTGCCCTTTCAACAAAAGACAAAAGGGAGGGAAGAACAAAAGACAAGAAAGCTTTGAACCTCAAATCTGAAATCCAAATGCTAGTACAAGTTATAGAAGGGGGTTCATTGGTCAGTCTCCTCTTTCTGAAAATTCATACTGGCTGTACTTGCCTCTCTAAGGCATCCTAAGAACTGAATTATTATTAGTAGAGTGTCATCATGCATAATATGATTGTTTGACTACAAGGTTCAAGAAGGGCTTCCGTCAATAACTCTCCTATTAAACACATTGAAGATAGAAAGCGCATTCAAAATTTACCAGTTCAGGTGAGGCAAACAACACTGAAAACTGAGAGTCAACCCACAAAAATGTCCAGAAAAATAAAAAGATTTTTGGTGTGGTTATCGTCAAAAACCAAGCTACACTAGGGCATTAAGCTGGAAAATCCATGGTAAAGAGGCAATGGAAACCAAGACTCAAAGATGAGACCCATGACTCAATGGGGCTCAACGAGGAAAAAACCTCAACCCAAAACTAATCCTTAAGAACAATCTAAAACTAATCCTTAAGAAAAATGGATATTGATACAAAATTGCTTAAAAAAAACACCTTGGATAATTGTAGATTCTAGTACTATTGCTCAAGCAGAACTTGGTATTCAAGAATAAATTACCAATGCTAGGAAGATTAGCCCCCAAGCTGGTTTGATTAATATTTACTTCCCATTTTGAGAGCAAGTGTTAAAAAGGTAAAACATTTTTATTAAAAAAAGAAAAACAAAAATGAAAAGGGATGATAGAAGTTTTCAACAAACATTTCGCTTAGAGCCTATAGAAAACAATTTCAACCACTTTTTTGAAATTCACACAATGGCAATAAATGTATACATTAGTACTGCTGCGAACAACTTATTACTTACATGATAAATGGGAGAACCAGCTAAATTGAAAAGCACTATTGTCATCTCAGGAGCTGAGACATTGCATGTCCACATGATGGTTTTATTGTCAGTTGATTGTTGCTTTACAGCATCGGGAGCTTTCTCTTGCAGTACCATTTTTCTCTTCTTTGACAAATGGAGGAACAACCAAGGCTGTAACCTGCTCATTATGATGTTGCACTGTGTACCCCCTAGCTTAATTTCTGTCTCAGCTCTGACAGGTGAGGTTGGCTGAAGGAAGAAAAGCACCCCAAAAATATGTATTATCAAAACAAGAAGGTATAAAATTTCGAGTGGATATAATTCATGATTGTGCAATTAAGAATCAACAAATAATCAATATATTAAAACAAAAGGAGGAAAAGAAAATTCAGCATATGGTAAATCAAGGCACTGCTATGTTTGGAGGGCATAACACTACTAGTTAATCTTACAAGAGCACTGCCTTATATAGAAATGGAATTTTCCTAAAATGAAAAGGAGTGCTCTGGGACAGACCAAAAAAATAAGAAAAACAACAACCCCAATATCTACGCATATTTGACAGAGAAGAAAGCCAAAAAGAAGCCAAAATCACAAGTCTAAACCACACTACTGCAAAGACCACAAGACGACATGGATAATGCAAATATTCCTCACCTAGTGCACCATGAAGATATTCAAGATCAGAGACCACATCCATAGTTCACCGTTATAATACGTAACCATTGCCATTTATACATAAACTTCAGCAACAGTTATTTCCAAATGATGTGGCTTCTCAAGATAATTTAATCTAGAAAACTACTCAATGTGTAGGCCTTAAAATTTACAAGTGATTAGTGAAGGCAACAAGTCTTAAATGACCAGTTAGGTCTGCAATGATTTCTCTCTTTTTTTCTCAACTGAAAACTTCCTGTTGTTCATGTCAATTTTCCATGAAATGATGCAAAGGAATTACCAATGATAGTGTGTTACAATGATGCTATATTGCAAGTAACTTACCTGTACTGGGATGAACACAAAAGATACAAAATCCACCTTCAATATTTCCAAAATGCAAGAACCAGTTTCCCTAAGAAGCTGTAATATAAATGGAGCAAATAAAAATTTGTCAACAAGAATCAGATCAATGTGAGATAGTGAAAATCACATCAAAAGAGCTTCAACAAAATCAATAGTCACATTCCATACATTAATCTCACTGAATTCCAACTGAAAATCAAGGCGTGTACTTTCCCCAACATCCTCAGTAGATCGAGATTTTATGCTTTTCAATTGGATGCCCATGATGTTATTCTCAATCGAAAGGCCAAGTTCACGATGCACAAATCCCACATCTAAATTGGGTAGATTGAAGCTGACCTATCAATAACAAGTATAATTCTATATTTAATATCAGATCAATCCACTAACTTTATAAGTAGAAACATTGATGCCATTGGAAAACCTCTTGGACCGTTTTGTATGATTAAATATAACCAACATCCAATATAAATCAAGAATACCTGGTTCTACATCAAAATTAGAGAAAGAGGAAATCATTTCACTAACCAGTCAAGCATCACAAAGTAGATAGACACTGACCTTCACTAGGGCCCCAGATTTCGAAATTAAATCAACCAAAAGGAAACCAAACATCAAAAACAAAAACCTGATAATGAAAGAGACTTTTTTTTTTGGGTGATGACCCTTAAAGAGATGCGAGTGAAGGAAAAGCCAAAAAAAACAACAATTGCTCTGGGAAGCCAAAAACACCATCAAAATATCAGCTTCCCAGTACAAAGGTAAGATATGTAATCTCTCTTTTCTTGTTCTTTCAAAAAATGGCAGACTCAAATCTTACGTACAAATTTTAAAAATTCAAACCAGTGATATTTAAATCTGTGATATTTTCCCCTGCTTGGTCTCAAGGAGAAAGAAAATTAAACTAAACCCATTCATAAAAAGCCATATTAAGAAACAGTGACAGAGTTAAAAACAAAACACAACAGAGTATCATCCAAAAACTATCAAATAACATCTTTATTGAAATGATGTCAAACAGAAATATAGTGAATCAGTCCTCTTTTCCCTCCTCTTTAAAGTAGGAGGGAGAGGAAGGAAAAAATTTACTAAAAACTTCATGCAAGACGTCTGAATATTTTTTTTTTTTGAAGGAAAGGCCCTGATTGGTTTTATTAACATTTCTACCATGTCTTGCACAGAAGTCCTTTGGACGTGAACTTTGGAGAAAAGCACAAGCCACCACATCCTTATGCCAAAACCGTTTTTTTTTTTAACAAAATATGCCAAAACATCATCTCAATTAAGAGAAAGAAAGAGCAAGAATCAAATTTCAACCACTTCATCCAAGAGACTCAGATATTGACATATCACAATCAATGACCTTTTCCACCTCACAAACTTGGCCTATATGAGACTCGTTAATGATAACCAATCAATAGAAGGATTCTAAGTGAAAACAGTACGCTCCATAGCTCCAGTCTTGATATCCAGTCAAATTGCAGAATAAAAACATTAAGAGACGTTCAACGAATAATACTCCTTTTCTTTTTAGCAGGATTTTATAACTCAAAAGATTATGTACAAAGTTTCACATATATTAGAAAAGGAAGGAAGGGGAACAAAGGAGTAAAATAATCAATCTAGATGCATATTCGTGTGAACAAATAATGCTCCTTTAGTAAATATTTTTCGATAATAAAAATATCAATGTACTTCCTTTGCACTGTCTTGTTTTTCTATTTTTCTGGTCATTCAGCATATTCTCTTTCTTTCTGTATAACAAAAACATACATGTAGTAAAAGAAACAGAAGAATATCTAAATTTGCAACCTTTTCAGGAAACATCACACTGTATTTGAATAATGAAGCAAGTGCTTGCTGCTTATTGATGGGCTTTTTTGAAGACACTGAATCAACATTTGGCTCAACAACTCTGTCAGAGGCAAAAGGAGGTTCTGAGGAACTCTTGCTGAGTAACTCTTCATTCAAATTCACAGTGACCTCTCCGCTGGAAATGTCCACATTCTTGATAATTATACCCACTTCCCTAAGTCCAAAAAGACCAACTTAGTAGCCACTAATGTAAAAGAAAAGACAACATGATAAACTAGGAAGAGTAAGTGAGGTAAAGCCACCGAAAACTAGTAAGACAGTATAGAATAAGTTACAGAATTTTTTTAGGGAAGAAAAAAATAAAAAGGCTTGCATAAAAAACTGACTAGGTGCAAACCAACCCAAGAAATATGGTGTGCCCCGAGAAGAAGAATAAAAGACCTCCTTGCGGTGCAAGGAAAAGAGAAAGTAAGAAAACAACAAAAGCCAACCAAGCTTAAAAATCAAAGCTATAAGCTTTTGATAGAAAACTCCTGAACCTTTTGTCATGATGCGCAGTTGAAAAGGTAGATGGGAAGCTAAATTTCATAGCATCTATATTTAAAGCTCTTTGTTTGAAAAGCCACAATTCATTCCAACAGCAAGGTTAAAAGCAGGCAAGCTTGGAATCATCTCACGACATCATCCAGATCCTCTTTATCCCATAACTAACTATTATAACATTGAAAAAACCTCGTTTAACAACTCCAATAAGATAAAGATTTGTAAATTCACAAGAACAACAAGTGAAAGATTAATATTAAAAAATACATAGGGATTAAAAATTACCTATCATGTCCAAATTCACATGAGATAGAAACTTCTTTACAGATGAACGGGGCAGACGGCCTTTCTACTGGGGCAATGAATGCCTGGCTAGAAGAACTGCACTCTCCACCACTAACATTAGATAACTGGTCGTAGCTGACCCATGGTTCGCCAATGTGAAAAAGAATGGGTAATATATGCAGCTTGACAAGTAAATTTGACCTAGGACCACCATCTTTAGATATATCCGCTTTCAATTCCTTTATTTCAACTGTAGATTTAGGTGTCTGCGACATATAAGATAGTGTCAATGACGTAAAGAAAATATTTTAACAACATCCCAAATAGAGACATGAAGAAAAAGAAATTAAAAAATAATAGTTCAAAACACCAAGCCGGCACGATGTTTTAAATAATATCTAATTCAATCTTTTTTTAAGAGCATCTGATAAAATATGAATTTCTTTAAACCCATAATTAGAATAAATTAAATAAAAAAAAGCTAAAAAACGGGTCAATATAAAATATAAGATAAAAATAGATTCCAAACATGATATTTCTATAAAATTTCAAAAATTTCTACCCCGTTACTTCTTTATTATAATTAATATTTTTTAAAACTTCTTCTAGGTACTAATGATAAAGTTATTAAATGAAATTATTAATCAATTTGCTCCACTTGTTACTGAAGTAAAAGAGTTCAGTCAATATAGTCTCCACATTCAATGATACAATGATATATCACCAAATTGATATATTGTTAGATGCCACTAGTAGTGTAAAACACTAATTTGTTATGTGTACAAAAAACATAATAATTTTGGTGATACAAATATACATCATTACATGAAATTATAAAGTCAATGTGTGTACAGCCATGGGAGAAAAAGGAGCAATGTGGGAGAAAAAGGTGCAATGTTATAAGCTACAATTTTTTGAACATGTTTGGTCCTTCTTATAAGCTACACTTTGGAGATGTTTGAACATTAAATGCATTTTGTACATTTTTACCCATAATTGATTGTATGTATTGCCTTTATTCCATACATTCTCTTTCATCTTTTTTCCTACTCATTCCCTCTCTTACTTAGCCTCTCTATAAATAGGGCATTTCTTACAAACTTGTTGCCTTTAGCCAACTTTAACTGATTTCCTAATCAATGTAATTCAGTTATTTGTACCTTATAAAAAAGATCAAAGGGAGTATGTACCTTGACAACCAGATCTGCCACACAAACTGACAAATATCTTGCAATGTTAGCTACAATCATCCACTTTCCCCTCCCTGAAGCACTTGCTTTCCGAGGTTTCATCTTCTGAGAGCTTTTACTTGAAGGCCTTATTACAACTTCCAAGTCACATATTAAAACTTGAAGCTTCGGATCTCGAGAAATAAAACCCACTCCAAGCTTGACTAAAGACTGGCGCAAACTAAGTTTAATTTCACCAACAGTTACAGATTCAATAGAACCCTGTTCATGCAATTGAATAACATGAGATCATAGAGACACAAGTCTACTAACCAAATAAAATTTTGCATCCCACTAGAATGAAATAAAGAAGCAACAAATTAAATGAAACATCTCTTTAAGCCTGGTAGATGCTTTGCAGTCACAAATTACCCTTGATTCCTTTTATCCCCAATGACCTATACATGACGTCTCCATCAATTTCACTACTACTTTGTAATATCAATTTTAGAAACCTAAACTATGACACTTACAGTATGGTTTGTTCTCCCCATTTTACCTCTATTATTTCTCAAAATTAATTATTTCTAATTTGACTCATGTTAAATTTGCAATGCATATATTCCATCTTACTCCTACTCAAGCAAAAGGCCTTTGATTATAATGCCAGTCTCCATAGCTCAAGTTTATGGTTAACATCTACTTCTTGACTTCTCAATAAAGACTATAATAAAGTGAAAGGGTGAAAAAAGAAGGAAAAAAAGGAAAAGGAAAAACGAAAATGGAGCTATAACCCCTCATGGCTGATTAAAAACTTAATTCTCCCAATTCATTGCACCCACAAGCAACACCAGCAATATCTATTAAAATATACCTATCTAACACCAAGCCCAATACATGTTTTCCAGTAAATGTGGTAAGCCAATGCATCAAGAAACCACAATTGGAGCACATAAAGAAAGCATATAAGATACTGGGGTATTTAAAGATGATACCTAGGAAAGAACTACTCTCTGAGAAATGGAGGAAGTGTTGGGATATAAACTAATGCAGACTTGGTAAGCTCAATCACAAAAAGAAAATCCGCCACTAGACACTACACCTTCATGTGTCTAGTTACTTGGCAACGTAAGAAGCAAGAAGTTGTGGCATGGGGTAGAGCTGAAGCTTACTATAGAGCTTCGGCATTGAGAATTTATGAAGGAATATAGATATTACAGCTACATGAGGAACAAAAAATTGGTCTTCCTGCCCCTATTTGTGGTCATAACCACAATGAAGATAGCTGACAATTGTATATGGTTATTGGGGGAGAATAAGAAAAATCACATTCTGGGCTTTTTCAATGCCGTCAATCCCTTTTTTCTTCTTTTGAATAAAAGAAGATATATAATGGGAAAAAAACTATCCAGTCTTTTGCATATCTGAGAAACACTTCCAAAAAAATACAGAGTTAAACACCAAAGAGAAACCACAATTGTTAAGCCAGCCCCATAAGACATATAATGACATAAAGAATGGAAACAAGGACATCCTTGAAAAAACAAGCATTTCACTAGAGCAAAAATTAATATATGACCCTGCACAAACTTTACTCTCAGGTCATAGCAAGATATGATGAATTACATAGAACCCCATTGCTGTTCAATACCTCCATGAAAAGAATAAAATAGCACATAAAGGCAAAGAAAGACCTTCTTAAATTTCACCACCACGTCTCTTAAACATTTCCATCCACCTACACGAAATCCAACAGATGCTCCCAAAATCCGGCTCAAAATCCAAGCCAGCAACCTAGAAGCAAATCTGTAAGAAGACACATGATCAAATCAAGTATCACAATTGCTCAAATGATCCAAGTCTCTGAATCAACTATAGAAACAGAGACAAAGTACTGGCCAAAGTTGACCTAATATAGCTAAAATCACACCTCATAATGCATAGGATATTCATCATTTATAACAATTCTGGGCAGGTGCTAGATATGAAAACAATAGCAATTCAGAGAAAGACACTTGTATTATTGAGTGCTTCAATGAGTAGAATACAGAGGTATATAAAGATTAATGGACACACCAGCTTCATAACTAACTAATCCACCACTCACAAGTCGTAACTAACGTAATACTAATTATTAACTGCCTTAACAGCAAGAAGCAATCGCAGTTTAACAAGAGGTTATCACTGGGATACAATTGGACAACAAAATTTAGGCTGTTACTCTCAAACATCCCTACAGAAACATTACTACTGTTTAGTACTCTTCTCATGATGCCATGATTTATTACTGTGGCACTGCCCCAATCCCTAAATGTTGTCTCATCTAATAAATATAATTCTTAAAATACAAGCTTTACCCTGAATCCAATGGATTTTTAACACCTAAAAAGAAAACGAAATTAGTTAAAGCTATTCAACACGGGGCTCAAATACATGATCTGTTGCAGGTCCACAGGCGGCACAAGGCCCTTATGACTAGCGTTTAGGTCATATGATATTTTTAATCTGAGGCTGGTATTGATCTATTTCTTCACTGACTGGCAGCTTGGTATTGGTGAGATAGACTGCAACATATTTATGACAGATGTTAGACCAACCTACCAACCAGTAGCAATTTTCTAAGAAACTTCAGTGATTTTGGAATGGTACGGAAAATGTAGCCAAGAAAAAGTTCAAATGAGTCTTCAGTTGGAGAGAAGTCACAGGGATGTAGAATGATATTGATATATCATTATCTTAGCCAACTTCATGGACTAAAGTAGTCCACTGGTCTTTTTCGAGCAAATGCTTCTTGAGAGGGGTCACCCATTCAAATGTACAGCGGCACTGCATGTTACTCTTTCATGCTTTCTGCTACTCTGTTTCTAGTAAAGAATCATCATGCCTTCAATTTTAAACCATGGATTCTACTCTCAATGCAGTAGCGCACGTACAACACTCATATTGCTCTGCACATTTGTTTCACCATTTTTTAATAATTCAAGAGTATAAACAAGTTCCTCGTCTTGGTAAATCTAACATCCTCCATAGTTTTCCGAACTTTCGGTCCAATGAAATTTGTCCAATTATTACAAGGTGGGGGGGCTAACGCATGCCTACTACAAGTGCATCGAACTGAGGGATAAATGGAAATAGTACAAACTAGAAATCAAATAATCAATGAATACGCTGAAATTCTGTACTGAAATATATATAAATTGGATAACTTACATGAATACGAGCCACAATGTAATGGAAAGTAACAAGAATCCAAAGAGGAACTTGACAGGTGAAGCTGCCATTTTAATGGGAAGAGTAATTTCTCACTGGCAATTGGCGAATTTCAATCTCGTTCTCGAAATGCTCCGAGATGAAGCTCGAACACGCTTCTCTCGCGTAACTTCATAGCAGGGTGCACCAAAAGAACAATTGTAAATGTAAAGAAGGGAGAGAGAGAAACCTAAATTTTAGTCACTGAAGTATCTTCGAAATGAAGACTTCGAATCAGACTTGGTCACGCAGTGATCGGAAACGCTGTTTGTATCGGACTTAGATCCGAACCGCGAGGTGTTCGGAGATCAGAGGCATGGAGACTGGAGAGGGAATCAGGCAGTAACGTAGGCTGGGGATGCGTTATATCAGACTTAATTTAATAATTAATAATTTACTCTTATTTTTCTTTCTTTTTTCCAATGTAAGCCAATACTATTTTTTCGATTTATTAACCATCACAAACAAACCATATATTTTATATTAAAAATAGTATATAATACTTTCTCCAATTATAATATATTTACCTAATTTAATTAAATTAAATATGTTAATTAAATTAATTATTCATTTATTTGTTTATTGTTGAATGAGCATCAATAATTATAATTTGTAAAATATATTTTACATTTAAGATTATGGTCAACTCCTTAATTATACCTTACATTAAGCATTCGGAATTATCATCTTTTAAAATGTCTTTAAAATTAGAATAGATGAAATAAATCCTTGAGAACATGTTTAAAAGAATTACAGTTAGATCCCAAATAAAAAAAATAATATATAAAAAGCTATAAGATTTGTCAATAAACCATTTCTACTTGTAATCATTGACTTGTCATATGTTATATCTCTTACTTATCACCTACTGAAATTCTCCTAATTTTTTTTATATTGGTACCATTTAAAGATGTAGCAAATGTTGAGAGACAATTTGAGTAGTTAGATGTGTTATTAGTCTCGATTAGGAAATGTAAAAGAGGCCGGGATCAGAAGATTTCGTCTCTGCCATATAAATTAAAGTTCAGATTTGATCACAACCAACAACCGGAAAAACAAATCACATTGATACAAAAGGTAAGCCTACGGATCTTGGCCTTTCTTACGTAAAATAGAGATCCGAGGTATTCTTAATGTTAACTGTACCTAAGCATTCTGCATCACATGAATATTCACCGCTTTTTTATCACAAGACATCCTTAATTTTTTAACTCCTTCGTAACTGCTACGAAGAAAAACTGTTTGTTAACCTACGTCTCAAATTCTTTTTTAAATATGTCCTTCTTCAAATATAGTAAAATCTTTAAAAGCTTAATCACAATAATTAATTACTGACAACTGTAAGTAATCTTGATATAGCTTGATAGATACTTCGAATTTAAAAGTGGCACTTCCTTTTAAAATTTTGTAATATGTCTTGCATTTTTTTTCAAACGTCTATGAATTAATAATATATAAGGCTTTTTAACGAATGACCTGTATTATTATATGAAAGGAATTCGACAGACTAGTCGCAAACCTTATAAACATTTCAGCTTAATAGACTTTTCATCATGTGTATAAGCATGTAATAACTATCTACTCTATTACGTGTGATAAAATTCTGGGTTGCATTATTTGAATTTGGGTTGAGTGGAAGCTAAATCTATCCACACCTGCATTATACACACAACTTGTTGATAATGCGACTAAATTTTACACGGGAATAGCAGTAGCAAATAGCAATATATAAACCTCATAATGCTAGGATATGAAATGTACTACTTTGCGCAATTCGACCACAAAAGAAAGGGTATTTCTGCCAGCTTAAGAAAGAGATGATATTTTCTACCGAAAAAGGTTGATAAAGAGAGAGTAAATGCGCTAAGGCGATGAAAAAGTCAGAATGGGTTTGATATTGGAAACAAAAGCCACAGAAAGAAGGTAGATGTTTCATACAGGAAGGGAGAATTGAAGCAAAGCAGGATGTAGCAAGCCGTGGTGACTCGTATTTACAGAGAGGCGATAATTATTGCTGATTATTACTAATTAGTTAACTAAACATTCATATGGTAGCTTCTGTATATTTGGTCAGCCTGTACATTTTCTTTTAAGAGGCGGTATCGATGAAAGAATAGTAACACATACTATGTTAGTGATGTAATAACATTTTGAGTAATGAAATCAAGTTTTTATTAAAAAATAATTGAGGAGGAGGAAAATGACATGTGAGCATCCGGAGCGTAAGCACGAGTGAGGACTACTTCGAAGTGCTTGATTAGATTTTGCGATGTACGAGAGTAAATCCGAAAGATCAGTTTTTCCCCCACATTAAGCATGAAAATGCTTTTTGTTGCCAGACACTTGCACACCTCAAAGCATAAACACAAGCGAGCCTTCTATTTTTATTTCAAAAAGAAATACTGCCTTCAAATTTTAATGTAAATTAATTTTTAAAATAATAAACATACAAAATATTCTAAAGGAATTTATTTATTTTCTCTTTAAACACTTTTCCCATTCTTTTCCCCCAGCTATCCGAACACCATCTCCGTTCAAATAAAGAAGCTTGTCAAGAGGCAGAGAGTGTTCAAGATAGAATTATTCTTTCAACATCACATCCAAGGAGAACATGAAATTGGCAATTCATCAAACCCAGAAAACCAATCACTCAGATGGCTGTAGCCAACAATATCACAGGCAAGTAGGCTCATCGTTCTTGACTATTGACCTAGCCAGTAGCCCAGTAGCCACTATGGCCAGCAGTGCAAGGATCGGTCATATTGCCTTGGGTATCTATCTCTTTGGGTATTTGTTCAGAGAAAGCTCAAAAACAATGGAGGGAGAAATTGAACTAGAGAGGAGAGTGGCAATGGAAAAGGGGGGGAAAATTCTCTCGCTGGGACTCTCGGTGATGATTGATGCAGACAGTGTACAAGTTTAAATACAAACAGGAGAATAAATGGATAAATCCTAAACCCATGTATAAAAAGTGCTAGGCTGCTACTAACCATTTTTAAGAAATAACAGGCCACACAAAGGGCTTGAATACGGTCTGAAAAATTTATAAATATTGTATATTATTTAAAATGGAGTAACAAGAGCATCCGAATTCTGAGCAATGTCTATGTTGCTACCTCAAATATGTACAAGACGTACGTGATAAAAAAAAATAATTATATTTCACTGAGCCAGTGAGCCTATGACTAGAGTCCCTGTAATGTCTACACCCCGAGCACTGATTTCATGTGGACGGATCTGCTTTAGTCAACCTTGGAACCACGCTTGAAAAGTTGTGTTGCGTTGTATAGGGCAAGACCACATACGAGAATCGCACAGCCAAGGAGAAAAAAGGGGCTCAAGGTTGTTCCCTCGGGAAGATATGGCAGTGGAAGGGAAAGAATATAAACTGAAATTGGAACTGCATATTTATAAGCATACATCAGCTGATATGCACATGATTTAAAAGATGAATCAATTTATGCAAGACACTAGAAAGTCAAATTTTTATTAATAGCTTGTTTGGGATTAGCTTTTAGAAAGTGACGGTAAGCAATTCAAGGTAATTACATGAGAAGAGTTTTATCTTAACTTACATGAAAGTGGTTCTAGAAAAGCTTTACAAACAAACCCTAAATGAAATACGAAAAGATTATAGAAAGTGTGAGTACCTGACAACATTACCAAAAGGGATGCAACAACTGCAGAAGAAACTTTGACTACGTTAAGCAGTGATATATTGAATGCCAAATTCATAACAATGTAAAGTAGCGGAAGGAAGGGAGCCCCATGGCAACCTGAGACATGAACATTGAACATATGGATTGTGAAGAATATGGATAGAGAAAAGTAAATTGAAGAAATAAGAGCCAGAAAGTTCTCTCTGTTTTTTCCCCTGAACAGTTCTCCTAAAATAAGAGATAAACAATTTGGATGGCCTGTACAATGCGGATATTATATGTGACATTTGATGGCCTGCCTTTATGGCGTAGTGATCTTTTGCTTGAATATATGGATATGGAGAGCATTAAGCTATTATTTAGCTCCTCATACTGTATGGCTTAATTAATCCATAACTTTTGTATTGAGCAAAAAAAAAAAAAAGTATTACCTTCGATCCTTAATATAAGAGCCAATTGACTTTTGTCGAGGGGATTAAAAAAATTAAATGCACTACTTAAAAGTATTTATTTATATATATAATTAATTTATATATCAGTTTATAAGTCAGACAAATTAGTTTAGAGAAAAACGATAAATATAAATACCTTTAAGTAATATATTTATCTTCTTTAACTTCCCCAACAAAAATCAACTAATCAAGTAGTAATAGACAATAATCTCTGAAGTCTGAACGGTGATCAACTAGTCTCTTGCAAGAATCAACTATCCATTCTTTTCTGCTCAGACAATTGTAACCAAATTCTCTAAGCGATAGGCTAGTTCATAGACAACTGTAACCGAATTATCTTCTTGTATCTACGCAGGTCTAGGCATTGACCGAAATCAACCGAAAAAAACAACAACAAAAAGATCTTATACGATATCTAGTCTGATAGAATTTGAAACAGCAGAAGAAAAGAATGAATGGAAAGCCATACGATTACACTGTTAGAGTAGAAAACCAAGCATTAAGGTCTTGGATAGCTCGTAATATATCAGAGCTTACCTATTGTATCAGCTCCTCTATTTAGAAAGCATCCGGCAGCGCGTTTATAATATGAAGGAAGTTGAACAAAAGGTATCCCTTTCAAATTACAAAGAAATGGCAGAAGGAGAAGAACAAAAAGAGCCTACATTAAGAAATATGGTGGTGATGATAATTAGGCAACTATATACATGCACACACCCATATTTTTATTATGGAAGTCATAAACATAAACTGGACATCATTCAGATTACAGTTTAACAGTTAGCTAGTAAGACACTTTCAAAATAAGAATTTTTAGAATCACTTGGCTTTTTCATTCCGCACTAGAACTTTCAAAGGAGGAAAGTCGTATCAATTCAGAGCCAACTCTAAGTAAATTGCCAAAATGTATTTTCTGATCGAGCTGTAGTCCGGAAAACTATATTTGGCACAAGAAAACAAATATAAGCAAAGACCTAGGGAGTTAAACATAGTTTAAGTTGCGCCAATTAAGTCATCTGTAAACTGGCATAGTCCATAGCAAGCCATACCTGAAACCCAGATCCAAAGGAATTGACCACAAATATGTCCAGTGATTTTCCCTGCATGTGAACAAGTTAAGGACTTCTAAACCCCCCACGAATTATTTGCATTGCCAACTGCAATCATGATTCTCGTGGCCTTAATAATGCACTAAGTGAAGTAACCATACCTTAAGTTGAAAGGCAGAATTAATGAAAATAGACTCCTGCCATGCAAGAAAATGCAAAAGCTTGTGATTTTGCTTAAAATAAGATTCACCCAAAATCTGCCTCAACTCAATGGACAAACCTTGATTATAGATGCACCAGCTTGAAAAGCACTAGAAACTATCATCAATGCTGGCCATAAGAAATCAACTTCGGATAACATCTGACCTGCATTAGACCCACTGCAGATGTAGGATGTAAATGATTTCATCATAGTGAAGCCAGAACCACAAATCAAGAAAATATGTTGCCTGTAATAGACCGAATGGTCCCAAAAAAAAAAACTAAGAAGAAGCAAAGATATTGACTGTGCAAGATTAGTACTCTAAAAGAACCACACTGAAAAACATGGGGTATTGTATCATTGTTACAAAATTTACACAGCCTGTTATAAGAAATGGCACAAACTAATCTGATTATTCACCATCCCATTCAAGTTAGAAGGCCGGCAAGCCACCTGAGGAGTTATAATGTTAACAATATCTTTTCACTTTTAAGTGAACCTTTTACACATACAACAAATTTAGTTTGCTTCCTGAAACAAATACAGTAAGGAAACAGACACGCTAAGTATTTTACACCAAAAAATTTAAAAAGCACCCAGTAAAAAATGGAGTCTAAGGAACTGTATACAATAACAGTTATAAACCAATTCAAAAGCACATTTAACATTACTCAGATATATTTGCTTTTCTGTTTTTTTGGATCAAAAATAGCTCCGCTATTATAATAAATATGCTCCAATGATCATGCGCCTCAGCACACGTTTATGCCAAATCTCATTTGGAACTCTATAATCCTTGTATGCCTAAAATGGAAAGGCAAGCTATTCAGATACTTTCTACTGAAAGTGGTTAAATACCTTGAGATAGCCACCACCACACCAGTGGCTACAAGTAAGCACCCAGCAATTTGGTTGATTGAGTATCTTCTACCCAAGAGGACGGTTGAAAATAGTAGTTGCCAAACCAAAAATGTCTGAAAAGAAAGCAGTACTTCGGGATTATTAATTTTCCCTTGCAATCTAATTGTCTACTCTATCCCTCCAATTTAAAGAACTTTAAATAATTAAGTATGAAAATATTTAAATGAACAAAATTGTATTGAAATTAATATTTTTCTTAAAAAATAACCATAAATTATATTGACTAATTTATCTCTTACTATACTAAATTCTTATTTCATCAAGTTTTTTATATGTATTTGAAATATTATTTTATCTCACTTGTGCATTCATTTCTTTTTAGAAAAATACCAAATAAAAAAGTTTGGATAACTAAAAGATTTTAAAATAAGAATGAAAAAGAAAAAAACATGCATAGAAATTTTATTTTTGGCAACCTAACAACATCTATATTTTAATAGGGGTATTCTGATCTAATATATGTGATTTAATAATCAACAACGGCTAAATAATTGCAAATAAAATATTGGGGCAAAAAAAAATGCAAATAAAATATTAAAACTAGAAAGGGAATTTATTTTGTGACTATTGATTCCAAGGGAGGTTTATATAGGTTTTGGGAAAGCATATGTAATAAAACAAATCAAAAGGAAAGTTAGTATACTTTAACTCTTAATTATTTAACAAATTCTATACAGATTTTACAGGAATATTTGAGGGTTCTCTTCCACTTAATCATGATGAAAAAGGATGGACAATGGAAATTATACAATGAATGATGGAGGAAGCACTCGCATCGAGAGAGGAAAAACTTAAAGATCAAATCATCTAAGCTTCTTAATTTGATCAAGCAATTCTGTCTGCCAATGATGAATGAAAATATGGAAGTAAAGCAAACACCGCCAGCGGTAAAGAACTAAACATGAAACTCAAATTTTCTTTGTCGCCATCTCTTATTTGTGGATGAAAAAGGCTGCCTACATAGTTGAGAACTTGAGATACCTGATTCAATATGGGTATGGCAGGTCCAGGAAGTATGGCTGCAGAAAGAAACTGATATTTAGTATATGACATATCAATAGTAGCCATGATATTTTTTCCTTCCTCTGGAAAATTTAAAACTTCAACTGTTTGTTTTCTTTTCCCCAAGTCCAATAGAAAATAATTCATTTACTACCCATTAAAGGTGACGAAATCATAGTCTTATGGCGCCTAATACTCTCTAACCATTCGAATGTACATGGATATACAAATAACAAAAGGCAAAATGGTTTCTCAATCCTTGACTAAGCAACTCTTGTATAAAATACCTCCAGCAGACATCCCAGTAGCGACTCCCAAAGCTTCAAGAAAACCAACGGCCAAGAAGCGAAATTTCGGAATGGCCATCATATCGCGCGTTACAACGCCTGCCCGAGATCGTATATATAAGATAGTAAAATATATTATTACATACCTATATTACACCAAACCAAATCATTTGTAAGACATACAGGTAAGCTAATCAACATATAAACCAAAAGAATTATACTTCATAGGGGGGAAAACCAATAGGAATGCATCAGCCAAAGGAATATCACAGAGGAGGCTGACCCAAAAGTTGTAAACTGAGCCAGGAAGAAGGGAAAATCCTTCATGGGAACGAGGGCAAGCTTGTAAAACACACGATTAGCTACCGCTAATGTGACGGTGATCAAAGAGCTAACTAAGACCAGTTCGGTGTCGGAGGAAGAGTTCGAGCTCGAGCTCGAGGCTTGAATTTCGAAAGTGCTTCGCTTGTGGAGGGCATTTCTACTTTTGCTGTGCTTGGCTTTGCGCCTGCCTGCTAAGGGCAGCGGTCCCCTTGAATTAAGGGCCATTGGAACCAGATGTCGGAATTTTAATCCGTTGACGCCATTAAGTTCCATGAACTGAAAAAGCGAGGGGAAAGAATGACACGGCAGCGTGAAAGAAAATGCCATAGTGAAAATCTCCCAGGGGAGCGGATGGTGCGTTTGGGGCAAGGAGCGTCTCCTTTTCCCTTCTCATCATTTTTCCTCCCTTTCTTGTTTACAATTATTGGATCAGAAAATTTTTTTTAATAGATCATTAAATCAATATTAAAGGCTTCAGATTTCGTTTCTTTTACCATTATTATTGTCAAAACATTAAATTATTATAAAAAACTAATCAAATTTAAATTGTTACATCTTAACATAAATAATTTAACACAACATAAAAAATAAAAAATATAGATTTTATATGTTTATAAATAGAGAAAATAAGGGAAAGGGTGATAAGGAAAAAGGAGAGGTTTCAACCAAACGGTGAGATTGGCCCAAGGGGAGGCGCCAACATAACTGGCTCGTTTCCGAAGCATCCTCAGCGTCCAGACAATCCAACGATACCTTGATCAATATTTTTAGCGGTTTGGATCAAATTGTAGAAGTCAACCTGATGACGCTAAATACCTTTTTTAAAAGACTTTTTAACACTTGATTAACTTATTTTAACGATTTTTCACTGGTTTTACACAGCAGAAAATAAGTATATGGGGGAATTTTTTAGTGTTTTTAAGGGTTTCCAAACAAGCATAATAATAAGTTAGGGAAGTAAAGTTATGTTAAATTAAAAAAAGGAGCAAATTTAAGTAATGTTAGTGTAAAATTTAGTCAAAGCGAATAAAAAAAAGATTCAGGGCATCAACACTATATCGAAATTGAATGCGTTTGTGTCCGACGCAAGGGGTAAAAAGAAAGTATTATTGATCGAGATAGAGTTTGAGACAGTGTCAATGTATTGAGTACAGAGTGAGAGAAAAAAGAGAATTCTAAAATCTTTTCTTCAGGGGATCAAAGAGTGTCCTCCATAAGATCAATGTAGAAAAATAAATAGCAGGAGTATGAGATCGTTGACCATTGAGCAGTTTTGATATCTTCTCGATTATCTGAGTATTGTGAACGCTAGATTTTCAGATCGTAACCACCTAACCCGACATCCACAGGGTGCTGGAGACAATCTTAGACAGGTAGACAAACTCCTAATGTCGTCAAGGCATGTCGTCATTGGACTCCGGTCACGGTAGCAAGGCCTCTTGAGGCATTTGGTTGCTAGAGATGACAATAGACTATGACTTGAGCCAGTCTCATTTGCCTGGTTAAGAACTGATCCGGCCCAAATTATTTTTTGAACATACAAATAACATGTTAAATTTATTGAGGAAAAATTGAAAAAATGGTCTTCCATATAAAATTTTATTAATGAGAAAAATATGATAAAGTTTTATAAATATAAAATACTATACACTGCACATTCTGCATATACAATGTACAACTATAATTTACCTCCTTATCACGGCTAAACTTTTTAATGGAACATAAAGGGAAATAGGGGAGGGAGGGACCCCACCCATGTAAAAACATCAGATTTCAAAAGACAACGGAAGCTGAAAAAATATTGCACATTAAATGGTGGAATATTAAAGGCAATACATTTAGAACCCTTCGGGATTTTAATTTATAATTTGCGAAAAAACTGTCACAAAGAGACACAAATCATAGCGAAAGAAGAAACTGAAAAACTGCCGAAGGGCATTTCCCATTAAAAATATACGACTGTACAACATATTAACATGATGCAAACTTGAAAATCTCGTCAAGCACCTGTACGACTCAATTCTAATTCAGGAAACCTACTATGTAATACCCATATTCACCAGCCTTCGCCCCTCCCAAAAAGAAAAGAAGATAAAAGAAAATAAAAAAGAAAAGTCAGCCAAATCCGAATCCTTCGCTCCCTTCATGAATTGCAAGCAGTAACCTCTCTTCCAGATGTTGTTTAGATGGATATTCCGGCAGATCTAACTGATTGAAACTGCATTAAATAATAACTATTGTTACATATTTCAGAACTAGTTATAGCTTTGATCTGTCTAAAAGAAGAAAAGCGGGAACTTAAGGAGAAACCAAAAATGAAACGTCGATGAAAAAACAGCCAATTGAAAACGAAGAGGAAAATGTACCAAGTATGAGCAGAAGGTAAATGATCAGGGCTTCCATATGCTTTGTGTATCTGAAATTTCTGCGAGCCTGAAATTCCCTGAAGGGCACTAAACCCCTCCAAAGGCACCTGAAAAATTGAAAGCCAAGATCAGACATATTACAATTTACAGTAATCTGCTTCACATTTTCCAGCAGTGAAGATAAAACAAAATCATGAGCCCAAGTTAGATTATTATCTCTAGCTTTTAAGAAACGAGCAAAACTAATACTAAACGCAGAATATTATTGTAAGGGGATAAAAACTCAATCAGCTAATCATCCTTAATCTATACAATACATTACACTCATTCCTCAAATTTCTCAAGTCAACAAGATTATTATTTTTATTCTTACCCAGAAACAAAATAAACTTGTGTTACCAAAAGACTTCAAAGTCCATACAATATCAGCCAACACCAGAGCTGTCCTGAGACGCCCTCAAGTCAACATGATATTTTGACGAAAAGAAAACACCAGAGTCTCACAAAAACATCGTACTTTACAATCTCACTCTCCTAAACTAGATTGGACTGAGCACTGAGGGACACAGCACTTTCAATGTAGCGAGCATTTCCTTGGCTTGAAACTATGTTTCAACCAAATAGATATAAAAAGGGAAGGGATAGAACAAAACCACATAAAAGATTTATAGCTAACATAACAGTTCAAAAATTATATTGAAGCAGTTTACCTTGGATGTGCCTGTCACAAACTGCAACAATCGTGCCTTGTCTTCTTTGCTGAAACTATGAACGACCTCCCAAAACCATTGGATGATAGGTGAGGCAACAGTGTATCCAGAATATTCTGTATTTGCTCTCAAGTCATCCACTGAAAGATTGATGCAGAAATTGTTTTAATTAACTTCTCATGAAATTCTAAAAATTGAGAAGATATAGAGCAGAAAGCAATAACTCATCATTTTTTTTATCTGAATTACTCATCAATTAATTCTATATTAAAAAATATATAAGATAATGCAAGAGACTAACAATCGATGTCAGGGAGGCCACTGATCAATAATTCCAGCTCCTTGTCATTGAAAATAGATATCAGCTCCCTTGGAATTAATTCGTTGAATCCCTCCAAGAAAGCATTTATTTGCGGTCGAATAGCAGTTGTCAACCGATGCTCAGCAACCAAATCAACATACTGATGCTTATTCTCTTCTGTGACTTTAATATTCCGCCCACCAGGAATCAACTCATAATCAGTCACCTAGACAAGTTCATCACATTTAGAGTAAGGGAAAAAAATATAATATACTATCACAGCAAGCAGCATAGAAGACATTACTTCTGTCCGTTCATATAATATGAGCTTCTCTTCATCTGCATCAATGCTAAAAGTGAGATCCAAAACATCACTGATATCATTCTGCAAATAAAACAACCAGAGAAAGTTGTAATCATCACATGAATGAGTGGAGAGAGTGCAGAAAGAAAGGAGAAATAAAATGCAAAACTGTACATGCCTCAAGCATCCATTTCAAATTTCTGAAGTAGTGAGGATCAATGGCTTCAATATCGTGATATGTTACTTTGACTCCCAATATGTGTTTGTAGAATGATCTGGTAAAATGGACATCCAAGAGCTGGCCATCAAATAACGCTTTCCCAACCTGCACATGGTAGGAAGGGTGAATAAAAAAAGCTTATATGATTGAGCATAAATCATGTGAGCAGTTAAAGTGGAACTTACCACTCTGCCAACAAATTTGAAATAAGAAAGGTGTTCTGTTTGGTAAACAGAGTTAGGGTTTGGCTGAAACGTTGATTCATTACCCACTGTGGTAAAAAGTAGTGCTCCTTTGTCAAAAATAACTCTGGACAACAACTGATACCATTCACGTGTAAGCCCACCTGCATCAATACCTTCCTCCCCTTGGAAATGAACAGTCAATCGTCCCTTCAAATCATGGGTTGATCTCAAACGGAGCTGATTGTAGGAATCTTCTAGAATATAGGCCCTTCTTACTGATATTCTTAAGGGACTCTGGTGATGGTCATGCTGATGCTTTATCTTTGATCTGAAGTGGGATCGCTTGTTATCAAAATCAATAAATCTTGGGACCTTCAGCATGAGGGAGAAAGACTTCTCAAGCAAGCCAGGATTTTGTCTGATGAAAGCATTTAGTAGCTTCCTATGCTTCTCTGAGAACTTGACAAAAGTAGCATTTTTCTCATCTATTTTGGCAGCAGGTCCAGATGTTTTCTGTTGAGTAGCAGATGTGCTGGCCTCTTCAACATCAGAAATAGCAGGAATAGCTAAGTCATGAATAGCCCCTGGATGTGCAGGATGCAGCTTTTCACTAACCACAAAGAAAGATTCTATATATGGCAAGATATTTTGAGAGCCAGCTGGAAGTGGAGGCATTGCACCAGAAGGTTTAGACACATAAGTTCTAGAAGGCATGAAAATATCAGAGGCAGACTCTGAGTAGGACTCAATCTTGCTTATGCAACTGCTCAGCTCATGCCACAAAGGCTCTAAAACTGTATTGATTTCCCAAACTTCAGAAAGAGCAGAACGATCAATTTTGTCACCCTCCCTCTCAGTCAGTGAGTTGACAAGGGAGCTTAAAGCCTGCAGAACTCTCAATATTGCAGCCCCATCAGAAGAAGATGTACTAAGAAGGGCTTCCATTGCCTCACCAAAGACACGTAACTCACTCATTGCAGATGAAGTCAACTTTTGAACTTCTTCAGCCAGTTCAGTGACAAAAAGTTGACAATGATTAGGAGCATTGGCAACTAACTTCTTTATTACCTCTGCCACAAGAGCATATGCATTGTCCGACAAACTGAGAAGAAGACAGAAAACTTCAGATCAAACTACATAGCTACTCAAATATACCCCAAAAAAAAAATTGGGTAAAAATGATACAAAATTATTATTTACAACACCCTTACTGAACCAATCTAATCTAATAGCGTGTGTATGAATAATGATGTTGCTAACAACAAACAGGAAACACTCATAAGACTGTTGTTAAAATAAAAGGGAAAATAAATATATAAATGCGACATCAACACTGCCCAAGAATTAAACTACTGCTGAAATGTAGAAAAATAGGACTGTTTCTATAAGAATCTGAAAACAGGTGGCTGATCTCCAGTGGTTTTGTCACTCCCACACCTACCCTGTAGTCACCTAAACTAAGCACATTGACAGAATACAAATAGTAGAATAAGCATAATCAACGAATATAAGCCCATAACCATACCCTTCTTGTGCAAGCAATGAGCACAAAAGCCGTAGTTCTGCCTGTGGTAGGTGGCTCAATACTCTCTGACTCTCATATTCCTTGTCAGTACAAGAGGCTATGGCTTTTGTTGACTCAACAACTTTCACAGATGCATCAACACCAGAAGACATAATATCAGAGTCTGTATGTACATCTGCATCCATCGGAGAAATTTGTGGTCCTGATGGCAGCTCAGAAGTAGAAACTTGGGGTTTCTCATATGAAGTAGATTTACTTCCAGCACTATCAATGATGACTTCCAGAAGATTTAGCAGCTTGAAATAACAAAAGCATGTGTTAAATTATGACCGCAGAGCACAGTCAGCAGGAACAAAAGATTAAAATGCTGCCGAAATCTACAAAAAAATAACCGATTACCTGTTCCAGATGCGCTATGCTCCTCAGATAAAGGGGCTGGTTCAAGAGACTCAAAAGCATTGCAATGGCGATATATTCTTCATCTTCAACAATTGCCACAGATTTGCCACGTGTATCATTATCTGGTTCTCTTGATGCATGATGAGGCAGTTTACACTGAAGCATAATTCTTGCTAGATGAGGATGATTTCGAGCAAGATATGTGAGAGTCTCAAGCACACGCCGGGAGAGCAATGGAGGAACTCCTACAAAATCAAACAATTTAAATCATTTCATAAGCCTGCTTCATTAGAAAGACCCTCCAAATAATATAAATGATCACTCTGGGGCATATAGAATTGGAAAAATATAGAATCCTTCCAAACAAAGTCCCTTAATTTTGTTTGCTAGGGATGATTCAAATCTATGAACACCATTTTAGAAATGACAGGTTGCATCACAGAATAACAGAGTCATTGTCGATAAGGGCATGATGTGTTATCCAACATAAATGTCACAAATGATGGATTTACATAATGTATTATTATTTTTAAATTCTTATAAATTATATTATTATACTCATTTAATAAATATTTAAAATAATATTTTTAATTATCAATAAACAATAATTATATATTAATTTTTGCTAAACTACCCCCCTAAGATTTTTTTCTGATTCTGTCCCTGTGCACCAACCCATCATCATGAACCACTTCTACACTATATGATAAGTAATGTATCACTCCACACAATCTAAAATTGTCGTCAACTAAGTATTGAGCACATAATGTCCAAAAACCTGCATTGACTATAACCAGGGCTAATCAAGTGGTCTTACCATCAAATGATTGAGGGCGTGAATACATAACGTGGCTCTGACAACCATATAGTCTATACTGTGGCTCAGCTGCAGTAAAACAACCAGCAGGCCTTCTTACATCAAGCATCAGCAAGTCCATAAGAATTTTCACCAGAGCAGTTCTGGTTTCACCATGGGCACAGATATTTAAAAGAAGCCTCTGCAATTGACCTTTATAGAGCGGCTGCAAAAGATTTAGAACGATAAATAAGAAACAAAGAAGGAACATTTACAAACACTGCTGCTTGTCATAAATAGGTACCTGAACTACACGGAATAGTCGAATGATGGCATGCAAAGCTTCAGTATCAACTAAAGGAGCTCCATCAGCTTCAACTAGCTTAGCTCCATCAGACCTGCGGGAAGAGAAGTTTCCCCCAGCACCATCCAATCCAGAAGTAGTACTTTCACCACGCCTAGAAGTCTCACCTCTTCGACCTCTGGGGTACATACCAAAGAGGGTACGACTATAACGGTGTGCAACCCTCTCCCGCAACATATTAGCCTCGGCAACAAGTGCAGGTGTAAGGTTGGCAAGGATAGCATCGGATGAAGTTAAAAGAACCTGAAAAAATAAAGAAGAATGTTCATCCAAACTTCAGCATGACTGTTATCTACCAATGAACTTACCTCTTCTCTTAAATCTGAAGGAAATGTTGCAATTATGGAGACTGTATCCATTTCAACAGGCTGTCCTTCCAACTCCTGAGACTGATGTAACCTCTGCGCTTGTTGCTGTGCTAGAACTTCAGCTCTAATATCTGGTGGAAGAGCAGCAAGGAACTCTGGATCAATGTCCCCAGTGTTTTGAGATTCGTTATTTGATGGTTGAGCCACTTGACCATGCTGAGCTGAAAGGACTTCAGCACGTAACTCCTCAGGAAGAGCATCTAAAAAGGCAGGATCAATTGCTCCTGACCCAGCATCACTGTTCACCTGCTGCTCTGCTGCTGCACCATCTTGATCTGCATCTCGGCTTGAATTTTCAGAAACTTCTGTAACACTATGAAGAGATGCATCTCTCCCACTAGCAGGAGATGATTGACCAACAATCACATTTGCCCTTCTTGTCCGCACAGCCTGAGAATCACCTGATTGTATCCTATCTACAGAAACCTGCCTTTCTCCACCATCCTCATGGCCATCAGCACTTCCAATTTCAACATCCAAGCTTCTCAGGCTTTCTCCAAAAGTTGCTCCACTGCCACTGCTCTCTTGACTCACAGCTTCAACATCCCGTGCAGCTGCTTCAATTTGCTCAAACTGCATCTCAACTGCATTTGATGGAGTACTTGCTCCATCTGTTTGTACAGACTGCGTAGCTACAGGTACCATTCCAGCATTGCTAGAGTTATCAGCTGCAGCGGGAGCCATTGCAACAACTCCCTGACTTGCATTGATTTCTGTCCTTGCAGCTCCTAAATCTTGAGTCTGGCTGACCTCCCCTTCTTTATTCTTAGGGCCTGCTTCTGCCATGTTTTGATCAGATGGCTTCTGAGGGGTGGGTTGCCTTAATTGAGAGACAAGAAGCTCCTCAAGACCTTGTGGTACAACTCCAGTGTTTGATCCACCACCCTGTTGATTGTTATCAGCCCACAAGTTCAGGCGATTTCCATGACGTCCACTCCTAAGTGATCGGAAGATATTATCCAAACCCATTGGGTTGTTATCCGATAAATTATCTGGAATTTTTGTTTCAGAAATAAAGATCATTCAGACTCACTCAAAAAGGTTACAAGAAATAGGGATGGCAATTTTTTTTCTAGAGCAAAGCATTGAAGCACAAATAAAAAAATAAAAAGCAATTCATTAAGAACTGACCTGATTGCCCAGTAGGAGGATGGAATGAAGATGAAGGTCCCACTAAAAGTGGATGACGTGAAGGAGAAGCTGTATCACCAGTTCTTCCCAAAAGACTGTAAATAGATGTGGTTCGCCCTGGACGTCTAGATCCAAAAACTTCAACTGGCATCACGTGAAGAGCTTCATTTGAAAAAGTATTATCTCTTCCAAAAACCTCAATATGGTCAAAAACATTTATTCCATTAATTCCTTCCTCAAGTCGTAGTATCACTCCATCCTCGTCATCCTCATCATCCTCATCATCTTCCTCCATCACATCATCATCAAAATCATCATCATCATCAATCTCATGGTCATCTTGATCTGTGTCAGGATGTGGCAAGTGATGGACTTCGTCTTCTTCCAAATCATTATGCTCCTCCTCCTCCTCCTCATCATCAACATCATCACCGTCATCTCTAGACATCTCATCCTCTTCATCATCATTGTCATCAAGATTTTCTTGGCCATGAGGCTGGACTTGAAATCTTATCCCAACATTTTCAATGCCATTTTCAAGTCCTCTAGCATTCTCTGAGGCTTCATGCATGTAATCATCCTCATTGGCAGGAGCAAAACTCCCATCAAGATCTTGATCGTGTTCCATATCATCAGTAACAGCTTCAGACCCACCATAGGATTGAACTGCATCATAAGACCCAATATGATCAGCAGGAAGGGAATCAAGATTGGCCTGAGATGTCATTTCCATGGACTGGGGCATGTCTCTAGTATTCTCTAATCTTCCAGCTTGATCAAGATCTAAAGGCTTTGTTGAATTATCACCCTTTCCAGCATTAGCCTCAATTGAATGGACATGCTCCTTGGATACCAGCTCAAGGGCTTTCACAATACCAGCAGCAACTTTAGATGAGTCAGTATGGTCCAGGTCTAGAACTTGGAGAGTTCGAGTTAAGGATTTAACCAGACCACAGTCCACAAAAGTGGCAGAGGCCTCTGATGAAATGCACGAGCCAGCAGGAGTACGAGCAGCCAAAACATCATTAAGTAGATCAACAAAAACCTGAATATCATTGCTTGGAGGCTTAACGCTGTTACATGAACCAACAAAATCATTCAGGATATGATTAATCTCAGCAAACACCCTTCTCCTTGCCTCTGTGGAACGAACACAGGCAACCACCAAAAACTGGTTAGCCCTGGCTGCTAGTTTCTGCCACCAATCACCCTCATTTTTCTTGTCTTTTTTGCAGCTTCGAAAATGAGGAAGAAAATTATGAAGAATATGGTAGAATATTCCACCCATGTCTAAACCAGTAGGACTCTTCTGTTGAGTCCCCCTAGTGCTGTTCATTTCTGCATTTCGCCGGAGCAGAACATGAATAGATGATGAATATAACAACAATATCTCTGTAAGAAGCTTCAAAATAAATACAATCTTTGCAAGTGAAGCAGTCGCATCTTGGCCACTGGTTTCACTCTCTTCAGATGCAGTGGCAACTGCTTTTCCTTTTCCCTTCAATGAAATATCTACGTCCATGTCACTTGATGATGGAGTTCCAGGAAGGACATTTGAGGCTATGCCATCCTTCAAAGGAGGAATGTAAGTGCATATAGATTCCAGGAGAAGTTCTATAACATTTATAAAACTCTGAGTAGGTTTCCTGTGAGTTTTAACACTCTTTGAATATGAATCATGAGCCCTGCCATGAACATTGCCAGAAGCTGCTGAATTGGTATTCCCCAAACCAACCTTGCCATCATTAACTGATATTTTTTCTTTCTCCAATGGTTTATCCTTCTCTTTTTCTTTCTCCTTACTCTTGTCTTTATCACGATCTCTCAATAAGACAATGTAAGGCCTTTCACCTACCATCTCAACTTGACATACAGATTGAGCAGCTTGCATAAAAATTATGGGATCTCGAGAAATAACAGAAGCTAAATTTATCAAGAAATTGCGAGGATTGACCCTTCCATTTGGATGCCGATTAGATGCAACTACAAGACTATGCTTTACCTCAGATTCCATTGCTTGCTGGAGTGTTTGAGGATCTTCAAGGACATGACGGATAATGCTAGCAGCAACATTGTCAAACCCAGGGAACAGACAGCTGTTGGGCAAAGAAAGCAGCATGCTTAAACCGCCAGCATCAAGAAAGCTAAGAGCAACAGAATGATTCCTTGTAAGATTGGAACATAATAGCAAAACAGCATGCATTGTGGGAGAGGGGAGTTGATTCTTCATACAACTACAAGCAATTTCAACAAGTCTCTTCTGGTCATCTATGTCTGCATACTTCAAAGATAATCCCAAAGCAGACCGCAATCTGTCTTGCCTGTCCTCATCAATGGTAATCGATGTCTGCTGACCATTTACAGATTCATTCTTCAACTGCTCCACAATTTCAGAATTCAATTTTTGATCCACTTGTAGCAATCTGTCTAATGCAAGAAAAGCAGCAGTAACCCATTTTGCCACCCGCTGTTTTTCCAGGATATCAAAACTAGAGTTCCATTGGTAAAGTAGATCTGAGGCAATCTTGATCAACCCACTCTTTGAAGCATCTTCTCTTGCAACAGAATCCTCATTAAGAACTAAAGCAAGAACATGAAAAAGAGTAGCCAGCATGGTATTATTCCCATTACTAGAAACCAAACCACATTCTTTGATCAGGTTGACCATAAAAGAAACAACAGTAGACCTATATTGACCACCATCTTGAGAGCACAACATTACAAGCAAGTCTCGAACCGGAAAGGCAAGAGATTCCTTCAGCAAAAGTTTTGTGCATGTAGATAACAACTCCTCAACAGGTGGAAGTTGCACCATCTCTTCCTCAAGCTTCTGAGCATTATCATTTGCAACAGTATCCTTTGTGTCTGATTCAGAGTTCCCTAGGGACATGGCAAGTGCACGAGCAAGTTCATCATCTTCCTGTGTTTCCTCTGGATGGGAGAACAACCACTCCATTGCCAACTCCACACTATTTGACCCCACTTGTCTCAGAGCTTCTTCTGCTCTAGACCTTGAAAACCCCATCTCTGCAATGGTTGAAATAGTTGCTTCATTAGGAGGAGGCCCCATTATTCGAGCTCCGCTGCTGCTGCTTACATTTTTTACTTCCACACCAGAATAGACATGCCTTATGATGGAAATAATAGCAGAAATAAATTCAGAACTGGAATCAACTAACTGAGCGTGTGTCCAAACAGGAAGCACAGCCTTCAACACCATGGACTGGAGTAACTTGACAAAAGTTTCCGCATCCTTCGGGAATGGAGTATCTCCAACTATAAGGGGCTGTGCAAGCATGTGCTTTGTGAAAGAAGATAATATAAAAGAGGAGGTTACCAAATGGTCCATAAACTTGCCATAACTAGCTAAAGGATCATAAATCCATGAATGATCTGTATCTTCCTTGTCCTCTTGCTTCACATTTCCACCATCGGTTTCCATAGGTGATGCAGGAGTCCTATTAACTGCAAAGAGCAACTGACTGGTAGCTTCAAATGTGGTCAATACAGATTGAATAACTCCATGTCCATATAGGCAATTCAGCAGAACAGGATTGCATGAATCTGGCCTCTCCATCAGAATGCTATCCAAAAAATCCATCACTTTACCAAAGTAACGACACTTTGTTGATATAGATGCCCCTGTTCCTGAATGATTTACATGACCCCCAAAATTCATGTGATCTAGAGCAATTAATGCAAGAACAGAAGCCACAGATTTTGAAGCAGGACTTACACTCGCAATATCATCCCGTCGACGATAAGGTAGAAGCATTACTTTTCCCAACTCTTGAAACAAATGAGTGATATGAAATGAAAGTGATCTGACCATATCACAACAAGATGCATAATATGGCCTCTGTTTATCATATTCCTTACCATTAGCCTCAGTAGCATCAGCAGCCCCAGGAGCAAGCAGCTGATTACCGGAGCCTACCCGAGTGTTTGAAGAACCAGCAGAACTTGATCTGTGTTGAGAGCCAGTTGCACGCAACTGGCCAAGATCTCGATAAAGATTTATAAGGTCAAAAAATTGGGATTCAATGCTCCATCCTGACGTTCTTCTCCTTAGTAATGGATCAAGAAACTGCCTGAAAGAGTTTAACCTTTGCTCTTCAGTTTCATTTGCATCCGCTTCACCCTGTTTTGAATCAACACCAGAACAAGATCCATCCTCTTCAATCACAGGCTTCGTATTTTCAAGCAAAGCAATTTGCCAAAGAATTTCACGATGGACATGCCCAATGTCCTGCAGAACATCCTTACAGCCATTTCCAAATTCGGTAAGCAGTGCAGTCACCCAACGGTTGTCTTTTGAAGCAGCAAGAAACAGAAGGAACTCAACCAAGGAAAGTGAAGAAAAGATGCCATTATCAGTTGTCAACTTTGGATCCAGCAATAAACGTCCTGAAGCTGTACCAAGGCCAGCTAATGCTTTCTTTAAATGCTCCCTCAGAAAGGAACAGAATGCCCGTGCCAGAGGCGTTGAATGATGCTGAGCAAAACTCTTGAAAACCATAGTGCTATGTAAAGCAACTGACATGCCATCTGAGGATTGTGCAATAGTCGGACGCAATAACAACTTCAACAAAGATTCAATTCCCAATTTCTCAACAAATAACCTACATGTTTCAGAATTTTCCATAGTCCTGTGAATCAGTACCATTAAATGAAAGATGCAAAACCTAACAAACTGCTCATCACTTATCCCTTCAGCTGCTGATTCTGATGGCCCTACAAGGCAGCTATGGCCTTCATTTTCTTTGTCTTCAGGATCAGTTTCCATTGCAGAACCCTCATTAGCTCTTCCTGAAGATTCTGACCCATTGCCACCCCCAAAGGATGAAATCTTATGGATGATTTCAATCATGATATCAACACCATTACTTCTCAGATTAGACACGTGGCGTAGAAGTTCCTCCACAGCATTAGCTAGAGGAACAATAGCTTCATTCATTGCTAAAACATACTTTTTGCTAGTGAAGATGTCAACAAGGAATCGTAACGATGAAGTTTCTCTGACAGCCTCTAAGCCTGTGGAACTAAGACATATGGCACCAAGACCATTAGGGATACATGTCAAAGCCTTAGAAGAAGGAAGTACTCCAGAAGCAACTGAAGATAGAAATGCATTAGGAAGACCCATTTCATGCAGCATAGAGAAACACGTAGGATCTTTGTGGATTATTTCACTCATAACAGTAACAGCCGAGTGATAAATGTCACCTCCGAACTTATCCACATTCCTAAATATCAAAACCAACGTTGCAGGTAAAGAGCTATCACAAGAATGCTGAGATCTAGTAGAATTTGCCGGTGCATAAGTTGCAGAGCCAAGTGCCTTGAGTGAGACCCTTATAAGCCTCTTCTGTGAATACAATTGATCGGTACTATGTCTTGAGCTTTCACCACTGAGCATCAAGCTATCATGTTCTCCAACCAAACCAATAACTCTATTTACCTCAACCTGTAATCTCTGAGCTAAAAGCTCAACACCCCCCAACTCTTTAAACAAGGATACAGCTGAGCTACTATAATCCATAAGCTTCTGGAGGGTTTTCACAGCAAAACAGACAAGATGTATATGTGCTACATCACCATCCTCCAGTAGAGGCAAAAATGTGGGTACCATACCAGAACCCCTAATGTTACTCCCAGAAGTTGAAGTTGAAACCACATGAAGCAGATAAAATTGAAGAAGTGCCTCAACAAAGGCTAGAGATGATGGATCATTTGAACTCTTCAATGACAAAATTGCCCTCTGGAGAACATTCAGAAGTATCATGCGGTTCCCACCAGCAAAACTTATACTAGATCCACTCAAAATACGAGCCCGTTCATGGGATGATGTATATGCTGCTAATTGAGCTCCCAATGCAAGCATTGCAAGTGTTCTAATAGACCCAGATATAGTTTCCTCAGACCTCACAATTCTGATTAACTCATTTGTATATTCTGGTTCATTAGCAAAGAAAGACACAAGTTCATCTTGTGCATCACTAGACTGAACCAGCACAATGAATGCAAGAAGGCAAATTCTGCTATAAAGTCTGCATATTCTAGGGGAACGGAAGGCTCGGGCGTATCTAATTCTAGTGAGCAATGAAAATCGGAGCTCTGGAGGAACACTAAATTGCTCAATGCACTGCTTCAACAATGACAAATCATCTTTCTGCAAATGCAAATCTGGCATATGTATAACTTTCAAACCATGGGAAGCTGTATCAACCCCAGGTTCTTTGACTGGAGCACTGGAACCATGCAATTCAAAATAAAGGGTAGAACCAATGCGAATATTAGATTGATCACAACAACTCTCCACATCAGAAGGAAATAAGCACAACCCTTCATCTTGAGTTTTCTCATTTGCCATAATACAAGAATAGAGTCCCAGGCCCTCCTCTTTGCTTCCCCATCCTTGCGCCAAGGACAGGAGATAGCCATTCACTGAACCACAACCAACCATCTTTGCACTTCCATGAAGCTTGGAGGGATTTATTTTTACAAGTGCTGCAAGAGTTTCTAATGCAGCCATAACAACCTCAGGATCTGTTGATGCTAGTAAAAACTTGAAATGCTGAAAAGAAGGGGGAAATGGTGAGGAAATCAAATACTCCAGTAACAATTCACTTGACTATATAACGAAGGAAGGAATGAAAACAAAAAACAAAAAGAATAAGGGCATAATTTATTATCAACTCACCTCTAAGCCATCAAATGAAGTCTTGTTAGGACAGTTCTCTAAAATTACTTGCATCACTCGTAATATTTGCAGAATTGCATATTTTGGTAGTGGGCTGTCATCTTCAAGAATCTTATCTGACAAAGTCAGGTCATTTCTACAAGAGATATACGTCTTGAAGTATGTATCAAAATGAAGAAACAGCGGCCTCCAGTGATGAAAATTCCCCTGGAATTATGGCAATACATAAGTCAAGGGGGGAAATAGTAAATGAAACTCGTTGCAACAAGGTTAGCATGTTATTACCTTATTGTATTCCCAGCGAAAGCCAGAGAGAGGTATTGCTATATCTGGTAATGGACACTGGATGACCTTGTCAATGAAGACTTTGATCATAGGAGGCTGAAAATAAGATAATGACCACATTTAGTAATACAACATCATCTGGACATGGGAGAGGGGAAATGAAATTAATGAAAAATTATGATAGTACTTCAACTACACATGAATATACATGGAGGATCTCAAAATGGACTTGGGTTATTCAGTTGAGGCAACTTTCACAGTACGCATGTTTTTTACTATACTAGTCAATTATGAGAAAGTAATAAAATACTAATAAAAAAAATTTAGAGGGAGGGAAAAATAGAACATTGGCACATAACAATAGTTTTGCAAAAGTAGGCATTTTCCTCTGGAAGTGAGGATCCAAATTAAAATAGACAAATTAAGGATTCTAGCGCAAAAATAAATGCATGCCCCAAAGCCATATAGTCAGAAGCTTCTTTAATTTCTTCCCCCCTCATGCATTCCAGTAATTTTGCATTTCTGTCTATATGAAGTTACACTTGTATGCAAAACCACATGCCATCAAAATTTCAAAACTGAAAATTAACTGGAAAATTATCCTAAAACATCAACAGACAATAACTACTGCTGTCAGTAGTATCATAAATCTGTAACAAACAGGATAACTATTGCCCACAAATCAAAGTACCGTTTAATCAACTCTAAATAATGAACATTACAATTTGATTTTTTAGATTGGGAAGAAATATGCAAAGCAGTATCAACAAATTCTATATAAAATATAGTTACTCTAGAAAATAATCAATATATCAACATTCAATATGTAATATAAAATATATAAAAAGTTGTATTATTCATAAGCCATAAAAGTGAAGCTTATCTTAGACTCCATGCAAAGAAAATTTATCTCATTCTACATGCAAAGCAATATTAATAAATTCTTTACAAAATATAGCTACCTAAAAAAATTCAATATAGAATATCAATTTGATTTAATGTAACATTAGTTTGCCTGGACAAAAATATACCCAATATCAATCCAAATTCAAATGACTGGTTTTGCCATTAAATTCTTCCTCTATTTCCAATTTGTCAAAAGGTAGAGGTGAAAAAAAATAGACTCATCTGTGACTCAAGGCACTGAAGTTAGGAGGAAAAGGAAAATGATACATATAAATATATATATATAGAGAGAGAGAGAGAGTAGGCAAGTTCTAATTATTGAAACATATCATTATCATTCCTGTTAATTGCTCAAGCATAACATTCAAATAGAATAGTAAACTTTCAAAATAAAGCATGGTCATGATTCCAAAAGCATTCAAGTACACCACAAAAAATATAGATGGCTGCATGTTGCGCTAAAGTTCAGATAGATAAGAACCATTATATGCATTTATACCGTGTAGAATCATCATATATATAAACTGAATCCAAATTTGAAGGGGGTGAGTTCTATCTTATTCTTATAGTTAAGTATTTTTTAAAAAAATTCTGGGAAACACTTTCAATTTGTTTGAAGGGTCCATTCCCGTTTTATTATGGCTTGAACATGCACATTAGAAATTTAGTAGATTAAAACTTAAGACATGCTAAAATCAGTTAGTATCACCAGGTAAGTTGCCCAAACCTTCCTCCCAAGGCCTCTCTCTATCTATATTACTTTTGTTTTGACACAGCATGAATAAGGAGTTAGAATAGAAATTAAATTGAGAGGGTCAACTGAGAGTAAATCCAGAACTCCATGTACACAATTTTGTTGCAGAATTAGAAGAATGGCAAAAATTAGAATACACGCTTCACCTGACTTTTTAACAAGCAAAGGCTACTTCAGCACCTTAGTTGTACCTTTCAGTAACTTTAACTAGGCTAATCAGTAGCTATTTTGAATTCTAAAAGTCAATGGACCATTGTCCTTTACGCACATGAATTTCTAAAAAATCTTTATCTCTAGCCTGTACTTCGACTCCAATAATTTAATTCGCTCATATAAATTAAAAAATATTGTAAAACAGAGAAGAGAAGGTTTACAAAATAATCCCACAATACATAGCGCAGATTGTAACACAAAATGAACCACAGAGCAGAGTGTAGAGCCTCTGAAGGGAAATTTCAACGTTGATGATGCACTAGCTCATGTTCTGCTGATGCTAAGGAGTAAGTGGTGAGCAAAACCTTAATGGATTTGATCACTAGTCAGAGATGATCGTGTTAAACCCCATTCGATAACATAATAAAATCGTACAATACACTTGAAAGTGGTGCAACAGTGACTAAAGGGAGAAGAAACTCACGGGCTCAGAGTCCAGTTTAATGGAAGGGCCAATGGTCCCCTCGTTAGACAAAAGTTGCCTCAGCCTCGACGGCCAGCTCGATCTTAGGGTTGTCATCTCACCTCAACTTCTCTACTTTGAACTGCTGTCCAGAGAGAGAGTAAATAAATATCAGGGGCACGAACACAAAAAAAAAAAAACAGAGAGATTATCATTGATCAAATTAAACCGATGCCCAAAGCTGCACAATTAAAAAAGATTAGACTCAATTAAGAACCTCGTTCAGAGAATAATCAAACTTATTACACGTATATGCGTATTAATATTGTTATAAGTGTATCTGTACTGGAAATGAAAATTGGAACCTGAGAGATGACAGGGAAAGGGATTGATACAAACACATCAGAAGTACGAATAGAATAGGAAGCGAGAGAGGGGGAGAGACGGGCAAAGCGAAACCCAGAGAGAAGCGAAACAGAGGAGAGCGGAGGTGGGGTTGAGAATCGCTGTGTGCCTCTTTTGGCCCTCTTTGAAAGAGTGAAGGGCTTGTATCTATTGAGAACTGGCGCAGAGGTTCCTTACTGCCGGGTTCGAGGAAGTCGGTTTACCATTGCTGCCCCTGATGTTTTATGATATTCCCCCAAGGTCTCTCGTTTGTTGGATGGGATAATTCTTTTTTTTTTTTTTTGATAACATGGATGGGATAATTCTTTTGCACCTTTCGTGGGTAAACAAACTTGCCAGCATGCACGAACCTCTTTTTTGGTGCTCTTTATCAAAACCCTTGCCGGTATACAAACTTGCTTCACAATCAAAAATTTCCTATCATTTTGATTAAAACATGTGCTTTTAGCTGCTTCAAGAGTTATTTACAAATTATGAATACATTTTATCATGATTTTTTAACATGTACTTAAAGTAAACTATTTTTTTTTGGATGAAGTCATTTTTGTATACATATTTACTACTATAACCCAGAAATAATATGATTTATTATAAGCTTTATTATAAATAAGTATATACTTTATTCACACATGCATGGTTGGGTTGAGGAGAGTAAATAAAGAGATTATTAAAAAAGGACCTAAATAGAAATAAGAATATAACTTTTGAACATGCTTATATCTGACATCTAGTCCCACGTGATTAAAATTTATAGTTGCTAAAAGCGTATGACTCAATTGGCAAACTCAAAGTGGACGATGTGGCTGGTTGGTGTGGTGTGTGCCTTCCCTTCTTACGGGGGCTAGGTTAAGAGTAAACTTTTAAAAAAAAAAAAATTTATATTAAAAATGGCTGAATGGGCCAACGTTTAACTTACTACCAAAGTGGGCCCAATTCAAACTGGTTTGCTTTTAATTGGACTCCACTTTTTATAGACCAAGCAAATTCCCAATGAATTAAACTCTTGGACCTATATTCCTATATCAATTTCCAGATAATGACGTAAACATCCAAAAGAGACGTCAAAAGGAAGCATGTCATTAGAACTGTGAATTAGAGTCGACCCTACAGAGAATAGGGTCTAAACGGATCGGCTTATTTAGATCATAATTCCAAATTTCTCCCAGTTTCTTATGCCTGACCAGTGAGAGGACAAGTAGCAGGCCTGAGTTACTGTTCATTTTAAACAAAAAAATACAATAATTTTAATACAATATAATTCTTTACTCAAAAAATATAAAAAAAAATCATATAATACTCTGAAAATCTTAAACTTAAGTTTACAAATCATATAATATAAGCTTCTTTCTTTATCAATCATCGTCACTATCTTCAATTTCAAGAACATTTGAATTTGGCTATGCTTCACTAGGAATAAGCTGAGAAGGATTTGCTCTAGAAAGATAAAAAATATCAAGTATTTCATCTGTAACACCATCATCATCATCATTTCAAATTTTTATAACAAATAATAAACCAAAATCGTAAACTTAAAATATGTTTATTATGTAAAATACATATAAATTAGTAAAATATATATATAATTATGACGGGCTTAAAAGGACTGGCCCTTTTAAGCTATCGGCCCATTAAGGCTGGTCATTTTAGACCCATTTCTTTCTAGGAGTTCAAAATCACAGGCCCAGCCCTTCAATTAAACGGGTTTAATAGGACCGGGCCTGAATTCCCGGCTCTACCTATCATCCGGTGCATGGATAATCATGCATGAAGTGGGTGGCAACGTTACCAAGAAATTACCTTGGGTTGTTTGGTTACATTTTGCTGGGACATCTGGGTTGCTCGATGAAAAAAAACTCTTTGGTGAGTGCAATGACATTGGCTTAGTAATGCTCATGACATGTTTTTTTTAGCTTGTTGGGATTAAGATTTCATTACACATTGACAATTTTATAAGGGGCAAGTATTCAATGCAACAGGAAATTAACAACAGAGGGGAGAGCAGTTTCAAATTGGAGGTTGATGGATCAGTTCTAAGCTCTAGATTAGGCGGCTATGATAGGGTTATTCAATATGTGGATAAGAGGTGGATTTATGGATTTAGCTGTAAACTCATATAAATGCCACCAGCTATTACAAAGACGATTGCCATTGTTCACAGTCTAAGATTGTGTTGGAACCATGTGCTTGACAATATTGAAGTAATGCAGATTGTATTAAAGGCTCTAAACTCAATTTTTAAAAAATGCGACAATTCCCACCCGTTTAAAGATATTGTGTATAATGTTAGATTCTTAGTCTCCATGGACTAGACAATTTTTATTAGACATGTTAATAGGAATAGAATTAGTCTAGCAGGCCATTTGGCTACGATAACCCATAATTTAATAAATAGCTACTATATCTTTAATCAACCCCCACCTTCTTTTCAAGAAGTGGTGGTTGATGAGAACTCTAAGATGTTATTCTCTGGTGCATGACTTTTGTGAAATGAATGAATTTTAGCATTTAAAAGAAATAAGAAGAAGAAGAAGCCTGGCAGCTAGCCACAAGGGATGAAACGATGATAAGAGCTGACAAGACAAATAGAAGAAAGAGGATGAACTCGAAAACTGGAGGTGATGTACAACAGACAAAAGAAGCATGCTAGCCAGCACTAAAAGTGGGATTAGGATCTGAAGTTTATCAGTGTGCTACTCCGATCCGTATATATACACATATAAGTTTGCACCATGTTAAGCATGTTTGTCAACAACTTCTAAAATCACTTTCACACAAATCGAGATAAAACTCCTCTTATTTACTTACCTCGAATTGTATACAATCAATTTTCAAAAGCTAATTCCAAACAAACCAATATGTTAGCTAGTCTCAAAGAACATCAGAAGCCACTAATTAAACAAACCAACATTTAAATTGTTTCTTTTGCTCATATATCACCAAATGGGGTTGGATTTAGAGAAAATAATCATTCACAACGTATTAAGATTTAAATACCCACTAAAAAAGATACATTACATCTTGTATCTGATGGTAAATTAAACAGGATTGCTCTACATGTTCATCTCATATGTCACAAAATTATTTAAAATAAATTAATCAATACAAACACTAATAAGCTCTCTCAGCCAAGTAGATGTCCCCGCATGCAATTCTTCTTTTGCCGTGAAGCCCAGAAGGAAGGCAAGGCAAAGAAGGATTCTCATCCTTTAGAATTTGTCAGGTAGGATATTGGTAAGTCGATGATCAAGTATTTGGAATGATTCGAACTTATTATTCCCATAAAAAATATTCTGGTCAAAATACCAAAATTATAATTTGAGATGAGCGAGCTGAAGTGTCTCTTATTACAAGTAACAGGAATCATTTTGTCTGCAGAAGCATCCAATACCCACCACGAAATATTGCGGCGAGAAAAGAAACAAAAAAAAATGAGATTATAATTTTCCTCTTCCATGCTCAATTTTACCCACACTTTGTGTCTTCCATCTTCCGCATTCACCTCCTTCACCGTCCAGTGTTGAGCTGCCTGTCACGGGGCCATTACCCTCTCCCCAAAAGATGCATCTAGTGGGGTGTGCAGCGCCCACGTTTATATAGCCCAGGACCCCTCCACACCTATCCGATGTGGGACTTCCATGGATGTCCCCCGTGACATCCCCCCCACCCAATCCTGTGACGCCCTCGTCACAATGGGGCCCCTTGCCTACCCCACACCCCGAGGGGCGCTTGACGGGACATCGGAGTCGGAGCGGGTCGGCTCTGATACCACTTGTCACGGGGCCATTACCCTCTCCCCAAAAGATGCATCTAGTGGGGTGTGCAGCGCCCACGTTTATATAGCCCATGACCCCTCCACACCTATCCGATGTGGGACTTCCATGGATGTCCCCCGTGACATGCCGCTTCTGTAGAACCTCAATGGAGCTAACTCTCCAAGATATAAATCATAAACAAATTGTTGAAAAGGGTAAAAAGAAAAAAGGCCGACCAGACGGCATTCCAATTCTTATTATGAAATGATTTTATAGCTCATGTCTGACAACAATTGTCTTCTCAACCGCTATGTCCTGCTAAGATAAATGGACACATTAACCGCTGCCATAGAGCAAAATTACAGTGAAAAAGTACATTCATCGAATACCCACGGATCATTCTTAATCAACGTAACATGAAATGCTAAAGATGTCAAGATTAATGGTTTAAAATCTACAACTTCTTTAGAGCTGGTCTTTTCAAGAATTTATACCATTGGTCACTCCTCTTGCCTCCGCCCCCATTCTTTCCATAAGATGACAATTTATCCTTGTTGACGATGTAGCAGGTGCTGACATTTTATTATTGTGATAGCAACTTCGAGTCACATGCCACTATTTTTAACCTTTCAATGTTCTCTTGGCATTCGTCACCCTTGAAGAAAATATTATGCAAAATGAAGGTCCAAACATTATCGCAGAATCTGTATGTATGCAGATGTCCCTGTGATTAAAGAGAAACTGAAAACAGTTCAATTCTAACGATGCCTACATAAAGGTAATAATAGTATTAACGGAGGTGATAAGGAGCGGTATGTTCATAACTTTATAGCTTGCGAAGACATTAGCTACATATGAAATGATGAATAAATAAATAGCACAACAAAATTACAACTATACAAGGAGAATTTTCTGCTGAGGCAATGAGACACAATGAAATTTAGGGGGAAGGAATGAGAAATGTAACGAATAACTCAACTCACAAAGTGGTCTTAAGTATAGCCGCAGCTGAAAGAACTACAACATTAAATGTCGCCTAGCTATTTGTTCAATTAAATATTATTTTGATGTGAATTCATTGGGTGAGAAAATAGTGGGGGATAAATCATGCTTGAAACCGTAAATCTGCAGTAATTTTAGGTCACAGTAAGCTACTGAGTCCCAATTGCAAACTGAGGATTCATATGGTCAACCCAAAACATTAACATTAAAGTTACTAAAAATGCGCCTTCAACTAACGTAACTGAAAATCACAACACCAGACCAAGAAAATGAAATTTCTAATATAAACACCCTTTCGATCTATCTAGGCTGGAAAGACCAGAATAGTGTTTAACTACAAGATAAACAATTCTTATGCAAATAGAGGGCTAGATAGGTGTTCAGTAATCATTGCTTCATATTTTGGTCATCAGTGCAAGCTCATCCCTCCTATTAGTGTTTTCTTTATCTATGATATCAGAGAAAAATGGATCTTCACCATTATCAAAGTTTTTCTTTTTACAAAAGTATAAATGACAAAATAATATAGAGCTCTACTGTGACTTTTTCCCCAATTTTAGTTCCGAAAGGGAAACCAAAGGAACTAAATCAACTGGAGATGGAAAAATGAATCAGAAAATCTAGGAACTTTTCTAGTTTATTTCCTTCTCCCCCGTGCCTTGCAAGCTTCAATCTGAATATTCCAATCTTGTACGCCAAATGTTATCCCATCTACCTATGCAGCTTACTCAAGAGCACGGAAACAACCTCTTCATCCAAAAAGCATCTCCACAAAGAAAAAGGAGTGAACTTATGAATTTGCTCAAAAATTACTCTTAAAAGCATTGGCATGACAGATTTTAAGTTGTCCTATGCCAGGTACACATTAGCCATCGATACTTTTTTAGTGCCCCAAACTATGTAACTTTATTATGGTGAAATCTTAGTCTTAAGAGTATAATGGTACAAATTGGGTACCCTCAACCTCCAGACAACCTCTACCTCTGAATTTTAGTGACTTGAAATTAAACCATACTTAACAACAATAATGGAGCCCATCAATAACATATGGAGTTGCGTGCACAACTCTGATACTTTATAGTATTAAACTGGCTTAGTTAAATTATGGAAGCTTAACCATAATGGAAAACTAGATAAATATTTTGGCTGATTATTTATGTTAGAATGTTCATTATCAATTTGTCAAAGATTAGTAAACAGGCACCGCAATACACTTGGATGCACCAGACGAAGAATCCCCGAAAAGATGCTGGAGAAGGGATATATATTACAGGAAAAAACAATTTCTCCGAGAGCAGAAAATTATCAACAAAAACTCCCTCAATATCGGACCCCATTGATTGTATACTTCTAATTTTAATTGACAAAAACAGGGCCGATTATTGTGAATCGTGCTCACGCCCAGGCCTTAAAATAATTTCCATGAAGTACACTATTCACGAGTCACAGCAGAGAATGGGATAAAACACCATTACCTTAATGGAGACCTTACTCTTGACTTGCGTTTCCAGAGCTTCAGTCATAGACTATCAAATGGCATACCGGAACATCAATAGTCATATCAGACAGACAAAATAAAAGTTCATAGATGACTCGAGGATAAAAGTGAGGAAGACAGACAACCAAAGCTATCCCCGTAATAAAATCACCTTATCGAACTGGACAAGAACCTGAAAAGCAAGCTCAGGGCTGAGAGTACCGTTCTGAACCATCCCGTCAAGAGTCTCGGTGAGACACATTCCGATCGTCGACTTTCTGTACAGTTCATATGTTGCCATTTTTGCACGCTAAACACGATCTGTATCAGTAAAAAATACTAAATAGATCAAATTACAATTATATATAGATATTATCAACGGAATAAGACGAAACTTGTGTCCGAAAATTTTCTTCTCTTTTCTATTGGACTGCAGTAGGGTTCGAACAAGAAAATAACATATAGGAGATAGACAAGTAACGAAGGACAGTGATCAGAAATCGTATTACGAATCGAGTGGCAGCGTATGGAACAGCTCTCCTTTGTGCTGCTTATTCTGGTTAAACTTTCGGTTCGATTAGCGGGGCCGAAGAGGAACGAGGGAATTTAGGGCTTTTATACCCTAGAATTTGGAGACGAGGATATATATACAGTGGAAGGTTGACAACACATGAATGACCGTTATATCCTTATGAAATGAAAACATATACTTCTTCTTATAATTATTGTTTTGTTTTGTTTTTAAGTCTATTATATTTTTCGACAATGTGCATTATAAGCTAGTTAATTTTTACACTTTCATCATTTTTTTTAGGTCAGACACTTTCATTACTTTTATTATCACGAATCAGACATACTTAAAATATAAAAAATAATTATTTATCTATATTCATAAAATTTAATACATTAAAGATATTTTAAACATTGATAATTGAATTTAAAATTTTTTAGGAATAAAGTCAAATTGAAAGTATTGAGAGATAGGTAAATAAAAAAAATCAGCGTACATCATAATCGATTACATATGTATGTGTGTAATGTGGATTAGTCAATATGCGTACACATGTCCGCGTGCATGTAGCTATAGCTTATATATATAGAGAAGTAATTAGTTATAAAAAGGGATAAAGGTTAAATTTTATCTTGAAAATAATCATTCAACGTTGAGTATTCATAAATTTTTTTAACTTAATTTTACTTCGAAAGTGTTAAAAAGATAATAATTTCACCCTAGCTGTTAAATAAGTTAATTTTGACCGTTATTTTTTACTTATATTCACACATGGCACTTACTTAACGCCACATCACCATCGAAAAGCAATTTTTTCTTGCCTCCTTACCCTCCCTGTCATAAACTCTTTCCTCTCTCCCTCTTTTCCTGAACTAGCTTTTGCAAATTGCTGCTTGGAAGTTGTAACCAAGATCACTAGGTCACCAAATCAGATAATATAACAAAGTGAAAAAAAAGTATTTGGTGTAAAAATCAAATCGTCTTTTGCTGCTACAACATGGGTCGCAAGCTAGAGAAATCCCTCACCGTATTTCGTACTCTCAATATAATTGACGCTCAATTGGTGTAAACCTTTCAAAATCTTGCTCGTAACCTGCCGTCAATGATGGTGCCAACAAGAACGCAACAAGCGCACTGCAAACTTGCGTACTGGTGTTTATGGATCTCCGTTTAGATTGCTTTATTCTCAATCTCAAATATCGATTCCAGATCTACGGTGCCATCTCTTGCATCCATGTCGACCATGGCAAAGTTGGTTATCTTATCTATTGGACCAAGGAATCTGTCAATGCCGCTATATCCACTGCACTTGACCCATCTTTCAGCATCTTTATCAGTTCAAAGGGAACCTCTTTCTTCAAAAGATTTTGGTTGAGGACAATGTTGTATTTGTAGTTTGATGGGGATTTGAATGTAATCATTTGTGTTATTATTATTATTATTATTTTGTGACTGTTTGGACTGAATTTTTGCTGTTGTTTTTATTGCTACTATTTTCTGCATGAGTTGAATATTAGTCATAGTTGTTATTGTTCTTCTTGCTCTTGGACATTATTGTAATTCATGAAGTTGTTTTCTCTCTACACATCCTTCAAATAAGCTTTATGATCTTTCTTAAGATGGTTGGTTGATCGATTTAAAAGCAATGATATTACTTATACTTGAGAAATATTTGATCTTATGTGAAAATTCGGGATCAGTTTACAAACCAAGAAAGAGAGTGGTGGTGGAAGTGATGAAGAGAGAGGGATGAGATGATGAGGTGGCTATAACGAATATGTGTTAATTGTGCCACCTTTTTAACGGGTTAAAGTTAACTTTTTGACTGTAGGGTGAAATTGTTATCTTTTTAATACTTTTAAGTAAAATTAAATAAAAAAAAAACTCCGGATACACTGTACTCTTGAGTGATTATTTTCGGAGTAAAATTGAATTTTTACTCTAATAAAAAGTACAAAAGTTTATCACTATTAATTTTTTTGAGTCATTTTTAACATTCTTACCCCATGTGCTCCATTCATTATCAAAAAGTAGACATCTTGAATTGTTCCAAATGTAGAAATTTAAATTGTAAAATTTTAAAGTCAGACTTAAGCAATTGCTGTGTTAAGTGATATAAGCAATTTTAACCATTGTTAGCGAGATTTTGAGGAGTACTCTTAACTATGGAATGAGAGCTACGTGCTGCTTATAACTTGTTAGCTAGCTTTTGCAATTGACCTGTGTGTGTTTTGAATTCTTAGGATTGTGGTCTATATTCTCTAGTCCAAGCCATTACATGTTGCTGTACTTATGATTTATGCACTATCCGAAATTTTTGAGACAATTGGGTAGGAAATTTGAGATTACGAGAAGTTAACCATTGCAAATGGTTTGTACTTTTTTTCTTTTTATTGAATACAAGAATCCTTCTAAAGTTAATCTTGTTCGAGGTAACATTAAATATGGGCATTTTAACCAAAAAAAAAATTGAATATTGATTTATCATGTTTTGATGAACAATATATTTTCACTAAACTCAATATTATTTTGGAGGCAATTTGAGACACTTGCATTCAATGTGAACACTCTTTCCATTAAAGATTTGAATCTTAATTCATTGCCCTATGAAAAATTGATTCATACTGCTATACTCAAACCTTGTTACATAATATTATTTAACTGCTTTCTATATTACTAAACGATATCCTGTATTCGTAGCCCGTGATTTCGTGGAATGGATTGGTGAACGTATCAGTTCGAGCAATGTGCGAACTAGAAAGTTTTGCAAAACCTTGGCATTATGAAAATTCCCACGGGATGTTTTGGCCAAAAAAAAACTCGTACACATGACTCGTTACAATCGATGACCACGTTGTTTAGGGTTAGGTAACCATTATCCTAATTCTCTGTTTTAAGTCACTCGCGATTTTTTTTTTCCTGCAAATGATTCCCTGTAATGTGATTTTCAAGACTTGATGACGTTGATGTATTCTTGACCATCTTAAACTGCAAACCTTGTGGCCATTGCCGGCTATTTAACCCTTGAGAGAAAAGGGTCAAATATATTCTTGGTTGTTCCATCCAACAAATATATTACATAACTAAGATATCACAGCAATGAGTTGTTCAATTAGAGGGGCAATGTCTATCTCACGCAAAAAGTTAGCATAATATATCTCATCAGCCGACTTCTGTTGCAGAGGAATAAATTATAAATATTTAAAGCCGATTTACATTTTAACATATATCATCTCTACCTCTAATTCGCATCACTTTGCTCAGTCTTCTTCTGGAAAAACAGAGATCCTAACAAGACAGCAATGCTAGTGATTGCTATTGTGAAAAGAAGACGTCTCCTCGAGAAGTTGTCCCGCTGCCTTCTTCTAGCACCATCCTCTCTTTCAGCTGCCCTCACATCCCTAAAAATTAGAAGCATACGGTTCAATGACGCAGAAGGGAGAAACACCTATGTGCATGAAAAAGGATATCTACCTAAATTAATATACCCCAACATGAAAAGACCCGTGAGGGAGTAACTTCTACGCTACTCATATGTGTAATGCAAGAGATTTAAATATATCGCAATAAGGAAAATTTTATTCATAAAGTTAGGGTGGGAAATCATCTTCAAGAAATTTAGATGTCCTCATGCATGATAAAATTATGGAACAGATAAACTATGTCACATAAAAGATAATTAATTGTCGATACTTATAGGTTTGTAGACAAAAAATAATGACTAAATGACAATGACAGTCGTATAAATAATCTATCTTCAGTCAATACAAGCTCAGATTGTCAGATACTAACTAATTCCTTCTGCAACAAACCCAACGTCCTAAATGTGTAACATTTCTTTACTCCACCATAAATATCTTAGCACTCAGCCAAATTTAAAAAGAATCACAGCAGCAACAGGCAATAGCATTATAAAATCAAAGAGAAGATATAACAAAGAGGTTTCCTACAAATTTTTAACGATAAATGGAGTCGCGACTAAGATGCAATATAATAAAATGATTATACTTTACCTTGAAGATCCTACAGCAGCAGTATGACCAGGGATGCCATTGCAGCTAGCCTCATGGTTGTATCTTTCACGTAATCTGACATATTTGTTACAAAGGTGACAGAGTTCTGTTCGATTCCCACAGACTTCCTGAAGGATCAAAACACCATACTGAAATAAGAGCTATAGAGAATGCATAAATAGGATGTTCCCGTTTAAGTCATTGATAAAACTACCTGATGCTCAGCCAGATCAATCGCTGGTAAAGGGAACTCGCAAAATTCACAAGTAACAATTCTTTGAGGACAATTTTCACCTTTATGGACATCTAAAATATCACGGTCCATCGTCTCACTGCACAATGAACAGGCGACCTGCATATAAAGTTCAATAAGACAACAATAAGTGAATTGACTATCTATATTGAATAACTGTTATATTATGCTGGGAAGCCTTAATGAGCTCCCATTCCTAGTTCTTATTTTCCTCCCTTTGATAGGCATATCCATTCCGAACCCTTACCATAAACGCTTAGGTATCAAAATGAATCAAAACATATCTACAAGATATCCTGTCTCAAGATTTTACATTAGCCCTTACAATAAAAGCTTAGATATGAAATTTTTGAATTTCTTTACCATCCCATGCCTAGCCCTCACCATAAATCTCAGATGGACACCCTCATTAGCCCTTAATTTAGCCCTGGCCGTAAAATCTTAGTTATCAAAATTTTGCTCTCCTACAGCTGCCTGGCTCAGTCGTTGTCACCAACTACGAGTGAATAATTTCAACTATCAACCAAATACCTTACAACCCCCCTTGCGTTTCCCCCATTGAGGACCAGTTAAAATAAAAGGCCATAAAACTGAGTACCAACACCAAAATGTAAAACCCAAACCCATGGACCAAACCACAAAGTACCCGTTTGGATTAATGGTAAAAGTTACTTTTTCTACGTGATTTACGATTTACGGGATAAGTATGTGGGATGAATTTTGTCTTGACTTACACAGACATGCTTTTCTAAAGCTCACACAGACAGGCCTAAATTCACTAACCAAGCACCAAAGAAATTAAATAACTTCCCCTCCAACAAATTACATGTTTGGTTAAGCAGCATCATCAACCAGAACATGGAACAGCCATTCTCAGAAAATTGTATCTCAAATCTTTGATAGATTTGCAAAATGAAACTAAGCACTTCGCTGAACCTTATCTGGCTTGGTAATTGGACTGACTTTTCCAGGCCCTGAGGCAGTGCAAGAAAAAAATATGGATCCAAACAAAAACCTTTATCCAAACAAAAAAGAGTATTAAAATACATCACATCTATCCCTTTTTAAGCTTGCTCACAGTTGAATATGTAATACAATACCCAGAGGCAGAGCTAGAATTCAAGTATGAGGTGAGCCAAGATTGAAAAGCATATACAATATAAAGTTCAAATAAATTTCGAGAGAGCTGGAGATGTATGATGCCTGCATAATACTAAGAAAAAAATGAAAATTTGGGGGGGGGGGGTGCCACTACCAATCACTTCCTACCTCCCTCGGCCATTGTCAATACCCTCCATGATTAAATACATCCAAAATCAATAACTTCATTAAATTCATTTAGTGTTCCCTTTGATCTTTCTCTATCCTTTTTCAAAACACTCTATATTATATGATCTACCCTCCTCACCCGTGCCTCCAACGATCTTCTTACTATAAGTCTGAATCACCTCAAACGATTTTTTACCATTCAATTCTTCCTCATATATTTACATGTCCAAAACCATTCACTAAATCTGGTAAAACTCAATGCAATGCCTAAATTTAGAAAAGATGATGTTTAGAATCACTAGACGTCAACCCACTAGACTTTCCAATCATGAGAACCTTCTCTTTCCCTATAACTCCTAGATTTACAAGGAAGACATGAATATATTTCAGTTTCATAAAATCTTCTAGAGCACAATCTCAAGAACTCCAGCCCCCATCACAAAAATCAATCCCCAAATGAAAAAATGGAAATCAAGACCAAGTATTACATACCGGAGCATGTGTGCTTAAGTAGTGATCCTCAGCCTTTTTTTTGGGAATCATATCACCACAAACCTTGCATTTTTCAAGATTCCGAGAGCAATGGGCATAATGCAAATCAATATTTGCTGCAGGGATAGATCGATTGCTGTAAAAAAAAGTAAAATATGAATGATTACAAGATTCTTAAGGCCTAGATATAAGCCAGTAGAACAAAAGTAGCTACATTTAAATGCAGTCAATTCTGTTCAAGACGAACCAAAGATCACCCTATTCAGAAATACAAGCTGACCGTGCTCAATTAGACTAATAATGCATATTATAATATATTTTAATGGCATGAAGCTGCTGTAAGAGTCATGTGATTTTCGCAATAGCCTAAATATTTAGACTTGGTGTTCTAAAGGCAATTATCAACTCAGGGACAGATTCACTACTTCAATTATGAGCTACTATCTCAATTTCCCATGAACTTCACTGCTTCAGGGATTTTTTAGCTTGTGTAAGTCAAGAACATAGTGACTATGTCAGCTTCACAAATTTCAGGATAGCGTTAGTCTAATGGAAGGTTATCCAAAGTCATTACAAAAAATCCATAAATTGCAAGCGTACTGCTTACCAGTGACTACAAATATTAGTGGCGTCATCGAAAACAGCTGCCATGTCGGAAAAGATAAATAAACAAGAAAAAGTCGCTCGGCGATCAAATCTTCAGGAAGCAGGAAATAAAAGTTAGATTTGAAAAATAACGACGCACTCAGAAAATCTGAAAAAATTGAAAGAGATCATCAGAGGTGAAGGTTCAAATAATACCGGAAATTCAAAAGAGTTTGGTTTCCTGATTTCCGCTGAAAACTACTATAAGGCGAGTGTGAAGAGCTTTGATTCCTGCGGTTGAACGATGTTTGTTGGGAAGACTTTATTACACTCCCGGCCATCTAAATTGGTGATTGAAGGTGGCTGTTCTCTCCACGCGCCATGAAAGCGTGGGGGCCAAGGTAATTGGGCCATATAAGACTGGATTGAGCTTCGATTGGACTCTCTCGTAATTCGGGCCTGTAGATTCAACCCAGCCCTTTGCTAGATTGGTTCTTTCATTTTCCTTTTATTGTTGTTGTTATTATTATCATCGTTGTCAATAACTCAATATGGTCATCGGATCGTTATGGGATATAAAAGTTTCAAGTTTTAACGTGTCACATCTTTCATAATCTATAAATAATATATTCATTTTCTCATATTTCGTGTTATATACAATATACGATCCACTGCTACGTGTTAGGTAAAGTCCACGCCACTCTCTTTTTTATTGTCAAGAGTTATTTAAATTTGGTTTTTTATGCCATCGTAATCTAGTATTTATGTTAATACGAATATATTATGTAAAACCTAAATTGAGCTGTATTGTTAAGTTATGAATAGCGTGTTTTCATCCTTATGTTGTCTTTGGATTAAGAGAATTTAAACTTGTATTAAAATTTGCACCAAATCGTTTGGCCAAAAAAAAAAATTGCACCAAATCCATTAATTAATTACATAAAGGATTTTGGATTTGGATTTGACCCAAGTCCAAGTAAATTTTATTCATATGATTCTCTAAGATTTAAAATATTTACTCTAGCTTAGTTATTTTAAATTCTAGATGAATTATTTTTGTTGTTGTTTTCAGGCTTTTGATGTGTACATTAGTCTCAGAATTTAAAATTATTTATGCTATCCAAAAAAAATAATTTTAAACGTGAACTTTAATATATAAAATTCATGCACTGCAGATTACTTGGACTTGATCCAAATCCAGGTAAATTTCACTACCAATACCACTATTACTACCATGATTACTATCACACAATGACTACCACTACCGTTATTATTATCTAGTGTTGTTATTCTACATGAGTTTTAAATTTTGAAATTGCTTATACCATCTGAACAAGGAGCTTGAAATATAACTTAAAATTTACAAATCATGCATTATACAACACATAATTATACGTAACTTGCATTTTGGTGACGCGCCAGCTGTAAATAGTATAATTCACTGTGTGTTTCAAAATTTATAGGGGTTTTGAAGTTATGTATCTTCCCATAGTTAAAAAAAAAAAAAGTTAAATAGTCTTAGGAGAACAAGGGAAATTAATTATAACATCATCTACAGCAATAAATAGCGTTTTTTGGGATAAAATGTGTGGTACGGCAGAAACTTTGGTTTGGTTAGGTTATTTTTGGCTGGGCTTGTCTTGGGGCTTGCTCCTCTCTCATTTAAATAATAAAAAATTATGTAGCAGTTAATAATCTCCAATGATAATAAAAGATACATATATTTGTTGCAAAAGAAATAGTTTCCTTCTTTTCGTTATTTAGTACACCAGGCTTACCACAGTAAGCCACCCGCTGAAGTTCTACTGAAAGACGCGATAGGATGTATAACTCCCCGGGCTTTGTCCTGATCAGGCCTTAGATCACTTTCCCCTTTCATACATAGGTCCAAGATATTTTTTAACATGAAGCTGTGATACCAACCGATTGAATTTAACAAAAAAAAATTAGTCTCTCATTATGTAACAAATTAACGTTTGGCTGCCAGAGGTGTTACCCGGCAATGTATTGAACAAAAGTTTAATATAAAGAAGATACATGTACCTAAAAAAATATGATAGTGATAATGATGACAATAAGAATAATAGTAATAAATATTTTTTAATAATTAATATCTTTTGTAAACTCTCAGGAGTAATTTTTGCCGTTATTATCCAAAAAAGTGTAGCCCCAGGTAAATTTACATGTTGGCGTTGACATCTCGTGGATATCAGAAAAAAGAAAGCTGGTGTTGAAATGGTGGTCGTATTAAAATTTCAAAAGGGTGTTCCTTATTAATTGAATGAAGAATGCGGGTAAAAAAAGTCATTGAGTGAAAAATTAAGTTGTCTTGTTGAAGGGAGTAGTGTTATTTTCCTTCTTTGGTAAGCGTTTAAGGAAAACGCATTAAGGGCGAAAATCTGCTTCAAGGCAAAAGTAAGATCGCCCTGCGTTGCATCCATGTTGAAGCTCATTTACCGTTGGAAGGCAACATTAACCAGCGGATCTGCCTCCTCTCACGCATTTTCCTCTCTTTTCTCGCGCTACCTCCTCTTCTGCTTGCCACTCTCCAGCGGATCTGCCTCCTTTAACCAGCGGCCAAAAGCTCTCTTCCTTTCCGTTGGGTCTCTCCTCTGTGCAGCCGGACATGCGAGGCCAGGGGCCGCAGTCAAAGGCGTGACGGGCAGCTTGGACGGCGGGGTCGACGTCCTCCTTCGTGGCTTGGGCGACGGAGGTGATGACGTCCCCTGTTCTAGGATCTATCGTCTCAAACGTCTTCCGTGTTTAAGAGGTTTCACATGGAAGGAATGGTGAATTGGTTGGACTGCAGATCAAATCGATGAAGGAAGGAGGAAGAGTGATTAGTACGTATAGGAAAGGGAAGGAGCGAAGCGGCCATTGACGAAGAGCGGCGTGAAGTTGATGTGGATGGAGGGAGGATGAGGGGGAGAGGCGTGGTGGCCGTTGAGAGAAGCCATGAGAGAGAGAGAGAGAGATAGAAGAAGCAGAGACGGAGAGTATGTGGAGGCCAAAATGGGGTGGAAATTGGGGTGCATCTGCTCATGGCTGTAATTATTTTTTATATTTTATTTTTGGAAGAATTAAAGAAAAGTCCTCGTTAGTGAATTAATAATAAAAGGGGACATTCTACTCGTGTGCAATCAAATTTCTATAATATACAACTGAGCTTTTACGTTATATGTAACTAAACTTTTACATATATAACTAAGCTTCTACATGTGCAATTGAGCATATCACATTCTCTAATTGATTATCTAATGGGGGATTTTTCTCCAATTTTCTCTTTAATTTTCCCCTAAATTTATCACAATATATAGAATAATATATACATGTATTGTTTAATGATATTTATGTTATTTTAAATCATTTTCTATTAAAACTTTTTAAAAAATTATCAAAATATGAATCACATCACATCTTTTAATTTCTACTCAAAATTCATTTTCCAAAAATCATTCTACTAAAAAATTACTTCTGTCACTTCTTATCGACATGGATATCCAAGATACCTGCCCACATGAATTGCCCATGAAATAAATATTAAATTGCCGGTTGATTCTTCTTGGAGAACGCGGTTATATTCATTGTTTTTTAGTGATGTAAATTAATCGTTAATGTATGAATATAATCAACAAGAGAAGCTAAGAAAATTTTATGTGCCTGTCACGTTCAACTTATTTGTATCCTGTGTCAGGGCTCTCTACAGCTTAACTCGCACCAAACATCTTCAATATTTTTCTTTAGCATGAATCTGTGAGTTGGAAGTGCATGAGGAAATTCCTAAACCTTATATATAAACATTATCGTATTCACGTGATTCTGGCCAAACAAAAGCCATACAGTCATAGGAAGTAGCTGTAACCTGTAGCACCGAACTAAATAATAATAATAATAATAATAATAATAATAATAATAATAACAACAACAAGAAGGACAGCTTTTAGTTCATAAATTAAGTTTTTCTTGACTTTTAAGCTAATCATCATTGTACTAAACTTTAGCTTAATACAACTTTATCTTTATAATTTATCCTGATTTAGAAAATCATAGAAATCAAGTTGTATCAAGTCAATAAATTTTAGAGGCCAAGTCTAAATTAGTAGGTTAAACTAACATCAATAAAGTTACATTCCTGATTAACTTATCTCTACAGGAATATACCTGTACACTGTTGGCCAATATGAAGATAATCTCATTATGTGTGTTATAAAATCTCAATAAACACACATATAAAAGTCCCTGTGATAATTAGCTAGGGTATTTAGGACTCTGGTTTTCTGGTCATCACATGGGTACCTGTTTACGATCCCTTCTAATTATGGAAATCACAAGCCGATCTAGTGGTTGTGTCCAAAGATGTTTGCCACTGGTGGGATGATACTGACTTCATGATTACAACTCATATATATCAGCAGTCATCGCTTGAGCACAACAAAGCCGAATCCTCGTGCTCACGAAAGGGACATATCACGTACGATTGGCTAATGTTCACGTGGGCATCACGTGGCATCAGCCAATCACACGCACACAGTTAGAGAGATAGAGATCCATAGATAGACATTTATATATATATATATATATGCACAGAGTTGGCAGGCTTGGAAGTGCAAGTGTTGGCAGGCATACAGGCGTTTTCTTGTTTATATTAAGCATATGTATATGCGATCCAACTAGCATTGGATTTTCTAATTAAGTGGCATAAAAAATGGTGATAGACTGCAACTTCACACACACACACACGTATATGTGTGTTTGTTTTTGAACATATACTTTATGTTTGATTGGGATTCAGTTAAGGGATAGAGTCAAGGCTATGAATGACACAGATATGGTGTGCCTGAATTTAAGGTTGAGGACAACAGTGTTGTGTTTGGCTGAGAGGTGGTATTTTTTTAAAAATGGTTGGAAAATGGGCTAGTCAACCCTTTTATGATGGATCAAGCTCAATTCATTAACTATGGGAAGAAAATATAATTGACAAGTAGCTGGGGTAGAGAGGATAATATTCCCTGAATAGGACTGGGGCATCATGATATACGAAAAGATAACTTATAATGTGTGTGTTTATATATTGGCAAGTTGGATTGATTAAGACATGTCCTTATTGGCTTTTCCATTGAAACACTCGTTTTATAAATGTATATATGCATTTAAATAACCATATTGCAATGAACAGTGAAGTCACTTTTTATTTGTATTCAAACTTATTTCCACGCCGTTTTTTCAACAAGAGAAAGTAATGATATCATTTTGCTGAACAAACAATAAACGATCTATTTAGTAATAAGGACAATAAATATATTTTTGAGAAAAAATATTATCAGATGTTTGCGACACACGTGAGATTCTTTTAAAAATTTTCCAATACACCTGTCAAATTAAATTTATAAATATTTGCAAAGCATTCTAATGTAAAGGTAATAAGTACACTGATGAATTTTACCATAAAGAGCTCTACAAGAAGTTTAAGTAGCCAAATTGTATACACCCGAAAAAGTAGTGTTATTAAAAAAGGGCATATAATTAACTTTAGATCACTTGGCTGTTTTTGCAAATTGCAAATACTAAATATCGGTGGCTTCGCGGTTTCAGAAAATGATCCAGTAATGATGTGACAGGCTTATGATATCTCACCCAACATTCAATAATTTTTGGTGGGTTCAGGTGATTTTTTTTTTTTGGGCCAACACAGGATGATCAGATAATATCACATAGAATATTTTGCTTTCCTCAGTGGCAACAGTGCAAGGACTGCTTTTGTCAGCGAAGAGGGACAGAGCATCAGAATTAATCAAAATTTAATGTTCCATGCTGGAATAGTTCTCCATACTTGTAAAATTTTATCAAGAGAAATAATAATGTTATCTAAAAGATATTTAAGTTTATCTTTTTCTTTAAATTAATTTATTTAATTTATATTATAAAATAATATATAAATTAATTATATACATAAATAAATAATATTAAGTAGTGTATTTAATTTATTTAATCTCCGTAATAAAGGTTAACTAGCCATTCTTTTAGAAATGAAAGATAATATTCAAGAAAAAAAGGTGAAAGAAAAAGAAGAGGGGGGAAGAGGATGAATATATGGTGCTTTGGCAGGGCCAAAGTGGTGAAAGGCACAGTAATGGATTTCCTGATTTGGAAACCTTAAAGAAACAGAAAAAAGGAAATCTGAATGGATCTTTCTGAAACTTCATTTCCCATTCCCATGTGAAAAGGCGACACGTGCCCTCATCTCTTCATCGTACTTCGGATGGCGAGAACTCGGGGATTTAGTTTATGCCCATGCTCCTGGGTGGGGTGGGGTCCATCGAGCTTGATGAGGATGAGTCATGACTCGCACATCCCAGATAACCCTAATAATTGCGTTAGTGTTAGTGCTCTGATTTAATATTAATCCACCACATCAATAATGGTTCTCGATGTCCTGTGATAAAAAATTCCCATAATTGCTCACTTTTTACTGACAATTTGACCCTTACGGAGCCTCCCTCGCATGCGGATAGGAGTTGGATTTAATAGTAAGATACTTGTTTAGCCAGAGGTGCTATTCCCAACTTTCTATTCATAATTAAATAGGTCTCCTTTACCGTACTAAGCATGCATAATTTCATTAATTTCTGTAGTTGTAAATACATGTGAGATGTATCTTTACTACCCCTCACTGAAATTGCTGAATGGTTAATTGATAGCATAGGTCGAAATGTAACAATGCTTTCTATTATCTTTAATCAGTATAAAAATTAAATAATTAATTTGTAAATATTAAGGAAATCATTTCTTAAAATAAATATATGTTGGTTTTTTTAAACTATTATTTCAATGACAAGCATTGGAACCATCTTATATGGAAATCCCTTAATATGCATAACTAATGGGGATATTTTGGGTCATATAAATATATAATACAGAGTATATATCGATGTGTTTATTTTCTTAAACTATTGCATGTGTGTAGTCAAAGGAATGCTTAATTTAAAAGAGAAAAATATATTAGGGTTATATTTATAAGATTAAAGTTATCATTTTATTTAGCTTTCATATTTAAAATCGATAGATATGGCAACGTTAAAATTCGTTTTACGTGCTTATTATGAATTATTTTGTTGTGCATATCTATATTGACTTCACAAAATTATTTTGTTGGATTGATTTGGACTGATTTTACAGAAGAATTTGTGAGTTTTTTGTTATCTTATGAAATGGGTTTGTAATGATGATTTCTGAAATGGAAACTTCACCGCGCTGAATCATTAAAGGGGCGATGAGTGAGTTTGAAAACTAAAGGTAATGTATAAACCTGTGATCTTTGGTCAAGTTACATCTCAAGATTAGTGATCCTACATGGGTAGCTAGTCAATCACATTGAAATTAAGTTTAGCTAAAAGTTTGGACGAGGATATTGGGATGGAGATAAGAGGTTAAGCATGTTTTCCTTGATATAGATTTTTTGAAAAAAATACATTCTTTATTTGCAAATATTAGCACATATACATGTTTGTACCTTGAATTGATGATTGTTGTTGTATGTTATCTCATCTCGTTGATTTTAACATCTCCTATAAGATTTGGTGGAAAAATATTTCAAGGGATGGTGCTATAGGCTTGTGACTTTTATCTCGTTTGTGAAGCCTCACTTTATTCTATGTGCTTAAAATGATGTATACTTGCCACTTAGACCTTTTTCATTACCTCTATACATGACTCATTTAAGCTGGCCTTTGACTCAAAATTAGCATTTGTCTTGATTCACAAATTATAAAACTGTGAGTTGAAATTACATATTCATATGAGAGACTTCAATTATATGCAATTTTAATATGTCCCTATAAATGTTGTTTAAGTTTGAAAGCAAGCGTGAACTCTGATGTGTCTTCGAAATCCGTGAAGAATGTAGACATCTAATAACCATTTAAACATTTTACCATTATGAGAGGCTTATACTTAAACTCGTATGTCCAGGGCCTCAATGGTGGTACTAGTTTAACTCTTGACATGTTACTTAGGTTGATTATTTTTTACCACATGACGCTTTTTTAATGATGTATAGGATATTAGCGGGGAAGTACACACAGGCAAATCTCTATTTAACTATGACATACTTTTTAAGTAGGATTTAGTTTTTTCATGCTTTGTAATCGGTTTAGTGTTTATTTAGATTAATAGTAAAATCTAATGTAATTTACGGTTTATAAAATAAATATGTAAAATATATTTTACTTTGATTTAGATACATATGATTTCCGGATACTAATACAAATAGGGCCTTAAAAGATGAAAGAAGGCAGGTTTGCCTTCCGCGATTAGTCGGAACATTAAAAAAAGGAATCAAGTTGAATGTTAGGGCACGACTTAAAAGAAAAAAGAGCCATCGGTTCAGAAACTGATTGGGCCACGTGCCCTCTGTGGTTTTCTTATTCTACTAGCCGATGAGCGAATCCGCTCCACCGGCCAAAGTGGGTTTAATTAGACACTTTCCATATATGGCTCCTGCCGATTCAGTACGGTTTTGAAACATCGGTCTGTCTCTCTTATAATCGAAGCGCTAATCACCGGTAAGCTCTTTCTTCGCCGAACTTGCTTTTCTTTTTTCCATTTCTTTTAAATTTTTTTCTAGATTCTCGCTGCTCTTCTCGGAAAATAAATCCGGTCATCTTTTTTTTTTTTCCCTGCTTTCCGTCATTTTCTCTTCCATCCAGAGCTCGGTCAGATTTTCTTCATTTCTTTCGGCTGTTCATCGATTTACTTCTTTTGATTCTCGCGATCTTCGTTAAACTTTTTCCATAAACTGTTTTTGCTTGACTGATAGTAGAACGATTTTCTTTTCCGAAGATTGAGTTAGGGCTAAAAAAGATTATCCACATGGGGAGAGGGAAGATCGTGATTAGGAGAATCGACAATTCGACGAGCAGGCAGGTAACGTTCTCCAAACGAAGAAACGGTTTGCTGAAGAAGGCGAAGGAGCTCGCCATCTTGTGCGACGCTGAGGTAGGAGTTATGATCTTCTCGAGCACTGGCAAGCTCTACGACTTCGCCAGCACAAGGTGCACGCTAAGTTCTCAGATCTTCCATTTTCTTCTGATCTGTGATTCTGTTTCATTTCACGCCTTTTTTGTCCGCACATCCTATTCCACCTCTCATTCTGTTACTATACCCGTCGCCTTTTCCGTTAGCGTTATGCTTCTGGTTGAAATGGCATTGATACATCCGTTGCTGAAGATGAGTCATAATTAAGTTCATTTGATTTCTAACTTTCTCAGATTCGATATATGTTTGGTGCATGCCAACTAGAGAGCATAGAAAACTTTGATTCTGTTTATTCAGAACCACTGTATTATACTGAGATTCAGGATTAATTTGAATTAAAAGACGCAGAGAATATTCCTGCGTCATTTGAGAATGAAGTTAAAAATTGAGATCCTCGGAGTGTAGTTTTTTTTTGTGGAAATGGAAAAAGGGGATAGGATCTGAGAACCTTTGGCTAGATCAGTTGCGTGGGGCTGGGAACAAATGTAATTTTGCACATACAGTTATTATAATTAAGAGGTATAGTCCTGTTCGAGTAGGTCCATATATAAATCAGAACGCAAATAGGTATGAGATATACTGCGTTGTGGCACCTAAGTTGGATTCCGCAGGACTATATATGTTAAAATTAAATATGTTTGTTAAGGGCTTCACTACATTAAGTAGATTTTAGTAGAGGACGTCGATGACATTAACCGTGTCTAATTAGTCCAGGTTTTGGTTCGTTGTTGCGAACAAATAGATCTAGACTTCGCATGCTAGTATATATATATGTACTTTTCTTCAAATGATTTAGAAGCAAAAGCAATGAATTAAAAAATAAAGGCAAGCTAAAGTACGGTGGTGTTTTATCGAAGGTTTTTTTTTTGCCTGGGTTTTATTGAAGACTTGTGAAAAAATGTGCTTTTATTTTCACCAAAGAAGAGGTAAATGTACTCATGCAAATAAAAAATAAAAAGATAGATGTACTTGTTGCTGTAATTAACATCTCAATTAAATCAAGCTAATTAGTTATACGAAAAAAACGATTCACAAAAAATACAAGTAATTAAAAATATTGGGGAGGTAAATTTTCCTGCGTTAAAATTAATGGATGAAAAAACTTAAAAAATCGTAGCCTTAAAAATAATTTACAAAGATTACAAGTTAAAAAGAACAGAGGCCAGTTCAATCAAATAGCGTAAATAAAAATGATTTCACCGCCATAAAAAATAATTTTGGCTAGGCATATGGATTAGGGTTCATAATATTTCAAGCCAAAATCATTGAGCTGGTCATAAAAATATTTTAATACTAAAAGCATAAAATATGTCAGATACATGGTGGAAATTAAAAAAAATAAGCTAATGGCCGGGAAGCCTTTTTCTTCTACCCAAGCTTCTCCTCAAATATTGACCTCTTGAGTTCCCCCAACAAACATTACTCTCCTTTGTCTCTTGCTTCTCCTTTTACATCCGAATTTTCTACGTTCACTTGTTATTGAACGTATATCCAATTTCATCCGTACGTAGATTAGAATTGATGCACTCGCAGTTATGTTTTTGAGATTCCATCTCTTTAACAGTATAGGCAGTGAGGATACAATTTAATTTTTATCTTCTAAGATATGTATCAAGGCTATGACTCAAGTGTTGGCAACCTCGTCCGTAATATCCTATGAAATTGATAATTAACATCAGGCATTCAAGTTTCCTAGCTGGATAGGATCATACACGCGCATGCATAATTCTCTCGCTGACTTGAAATTATTTGCTGGGATAGCTTCATTTTAAACTGAAGCCATTGATTTATGTAACCTTCAGGTTCCCTTACTATAGAAAATAGGAACTCGTTCTTAGAAAATTAAAACTGCAAATTAACGAGAACCCTAGCTAGTCAGTTTGGTGGGCAGATGTGTATCTTCTTTCTTATTTAGTGACTATAAGGTAATAGGTGATTGTCTTAATATAGTGCAATATATTTCGATAAAAAATGCAAACGAAAACTGGAAAAGTAACGCCGGAACGAATTCTCTATCCCCCATATTCAGCCAACCCCAATTTTCAGAAAAAGTCTATGCAGTGATAACCTCTTCTCACATTCCTTTGTCCGACCGCTTGTCTTCAACACAAATCATCTTTATAATAACAAGAAGCGAACTTCTTGTTCCATCCCATGGCTAGGCAAGCTATGCACCAAACATAGTTTGCTGATGGATTTCATATGCTGATGGATTTCATATCCGAACGCTCGAGGTTCATGGTACGTACTCTTGGTTTCTAGTCTAGAACTCTGAGATCATTAGGATGCTTCGATCAATGTATCGCACAAATCGATCAGTACACTGGGTTTCGGCTTGGATAACGTCCCTCGACACCATCTTATTACTCATGTCAAGCCTAGTCGCAAACATGCATTAGTCGGCAATGCCACGAAGCAACTCAATAAGAGCTGTCTTGTGGTTTTTTAACCACTTAATATTAGAAGGTTAAATTGGAAGCTATTGAATTCGGGTTAAGCTAGAAAGGGTCATAAGGGTGGTAAAGTTATCTCGACGAGTTTTTACAGTGTATCTACATATTCAAAGTTTTAATTCAAAACTGCTAAGCTATAGCACAATTTCCTATTATTTAGGGTTGTTTCATACTAGCTAGTTAGAAACTCAAGAAGCATCTCTGCCTTTAAGGCTGATGGCGCTAATCAGGCAAATGAGAGAATTCAATGGGATCAATCAAACCAAACTACTTGGTTTTTGGATGACATAACTTTTGCTTTAGCAGAAGAGTTTAATCTATCTCCACCAAATACTGTGATAAAATAGTTAGTAAGCCTTTTTCAACTAAGTTTACACCACCCACATATGCTAAAACATGGGGCCCTACTTCTCTCCCAACCAGAATTAAATTGTGAGGTAAGACCATGCAAGTTTTATTCTCCCCATATTAGTTATATATTTTTTAAACCTATCTTTAAAATTATAAAGATAAAATTTAATCTAAAAATAATTTCATGTCTCTCAACATTAAAAAATACTTTATTTATTTAAAAAATTATCATAGACTTCTGGAGATTAAAAAATCGGAATAACAAGCGCCTTTTTATGATTTTTTGGAAAAACCAATGTACTTCTTTTGAAGAATATACTTTCTAGGAAGTTACCGAGGAGTTTGATAACTTGAAACCAAGCAACCCTGAGATAATGAAACTACAAAAAAGAAAAGAAAAGGCGAAAAAAATTATATAAGAATCAAGTTCCAACTTTCATCAAATCTGTTTTGGACTTCCGACAATCAGGTAAAGCCATAAATTAGGCGGTTAAGCAGCCCAGTAGCCCACCTTAGTTCCTTCCGCTGAGAAATAATTCGCCCTCAGGAATTCAAAAGATAGCTAGAGTGGTTCCGATCCTCTGAAGTAATGTGGAGACTCCGCACAAGCTCATTCTTTCTCAGATATTCCTTGTTCAGTAACTCTTCTACCTTCGGATGTCTCATTTCTTTGTACTCATCTAATTATGAGTTAGGTTCATTAAATTTATCGGATTGCTCTTTGATTGCTTCTGAGATATGCATGTCTTCGCTATTGCAGTGTGTATCTCCTTAACTTGTCCCCCATGATTATCCAACTTATACAGACCATCAGTTTCCAAGACTGACGCTCTCCACCTGGCCATAATTTTGAAACTTCCTCTATGTAGGATATTTATCGCCTTTCTCTCGCTTATAGGTTTAATCACCAAATTGTAAAAGATAGGGCAATTTTGTATCCCTTTCTCACTGGAGTCCATCTTTTGTTGCCTTGATGATATATGCAAGTAAAGGGGTAAGTATCTTTGGTTTTCAATCCTCTGCCCTCTGCCGCTTCTGCCAATGATGCTCTCGTAATTATGCAAACAATGATCTAATTCATGATAACGCACATCTAGTTCAGATTCTATATTTATCTAGTTCGATGCGGCTGACAATTATCTTCTGATGCTAGTGACTAATGACATCCTCCTCCTCTCCATGCAATGTTCATTTCTATATTTACATAAATTTACAAGTGCATCTAGAAAAATTACTCATTTAGTTTTATAGTTTCGACTGAATTACAATTCAATTTAAAGTTCAGTTAGGTGCAACTCAATCTTTCAAGTATAAGTCATTTAATCGGTTGAATTATATCTGAATTATTGAAAAGATTAGATATTTTATAAAATTATAGAAACCAATTAACTAAACATTGAAATTTGAGAAATGGTGTTGGACAACTTCGCCTTTAACAATTAAGTTACAATGAAATCAAAATTACAAGACTAAATAATTAATTTTTCTTCTATTATATGTAATCCAATTAAAATTTCAATATTCCTATAATTTTAAAAAGGAAGATGAAGACGGTAGAAGATGTGATTATAAATTACCATCGTTATCAATTTGTGCTCTTCGATTATTTGCATGAATAGAAGTCCGAGTGACAATTGCCCTTATAACATTTGTTGTTTAACTTAACTTTTCATTAGAATAGTAACATTTTTACCATTATCTGACTCTAAAACTGTCTAGATTCTGTCATTTAAAAAAAAAAAAAAGTTTTACTGTGACATGACCTCCGATTTATTTATAAATTATAAAAAAAAATCATCTGGTTGGAGGAAAATTCTCGTTCAAGAGAAATTATGTGGAAGTGAATTGGTTAGCCCAAAATAACATTAGAATCAAATTAAAAGGCAACCTTTTCTACGGCTAAGGGTCAGATTACTTGTTTTGGAAAAAAAAGGTGATTTTAGTTGGAGGAGTAACAAGGAGCTGGGATGTCGCTTTAGCTGAGCTCGAATTTATCTCGGGCTGAATTGAATGGTAGCCTCAAGTCATCTTAATCTCTCCCATCCTTACTTTGCCCCCTATTCTTTCACAAAGAGCTTATTCGTGCAAAGATCAAAGCATCCTTTATAAAACCCCATGGTAAATAATATATTTTTAGCTTATTTTGATAAACCAATTAGATTAAGTTATCAAAATAACTAAAAATACATTATTTCCAACACATTCTCATAGTCATCTCAAAGCTTAACCCCAACTCCCACATACTCCTTTACTCTCCCAACTAGAATCACCGTGAATGCTAATTTTTGCACGGAGTTATATATGATAGTAAAGTGTACTGATGCATGATGTTACATGAAATTTACTGCAGATCACACCATCATACCCCAAGAAAGAACTAGAAATAGAAATACATCAATCATGAGTTTAAGTTTGCTGTAAAATGAACCATTAAGGTAACTTCACTACCGTCTAGGCCATATCTGATTCGTCACAAGGCATGTGCAACTTTGGGGGTCTGGAGGGGAAATGGAGACACAAGGGGAGGGCTTTATTTAAACTACTCCCAGAATCGTGTTATAAAGAGGGAAGCACAATTGAAGATATAGAACTAACCTATAAAATTCTGCAGGGTTTTCCCTCTCTATAATTTCAAGTAGCCATATCGGGAGAATTTTGTAGGAGGGAATTTTCTCTATAAGGCGAAAAGAAAATTACCATCAAACCATCCCTTCCCCTCCCATTTTCTCTGGTTCACTTCCTTTCCATTCCCTTCAACTACTCTCATAACTCACATACATGCTACATTATTTTATTTATCTTCTTTTTACTATTTCTACTGAAATTTCTGACATTTTGAATGACTTCTTCCAGCATGAAATCAGTAATCGAACGATACGGCAAAACTAAAGAGGAACATCATCAACTAGGAAGTTCAACCTCTGAAGTAAAGGTATTTTATGAGTTTCCTCTATCAGTTTTCACATGCAAGATTGCTGCCATAACACAAATTACATACTTTGAGATACGATCATGAGTCTTACCCCTTACAAATGCATAAGCATATAGCCATAGTCATCTAATCTGACAATGATAGAGGTTCCAAAATAATTTAATGGCAAGCTTATTTATGATGACAAATAAGCAGTGGTCATTTTTGGGTGTGAAGAAATAAATTCATAGAGCAGTTGAAAGGCAAGTTCTATCCCATAGTAGAAAGCTGCTTCCTATTCCTGGTGTTTCCACGCTGAAGATAGCAGATATCGTGGGGTTTATAGGAAGCATAATCACCGATTGCTAGGAAAAAATCCCAGAGAAAACTGAAATTCTTCCAGAAACGCACTCTTTTTTCTTTTCATACATCTAGAAATGCAAGCAGGTTTGCTATCATTGAGAATTAAGAAGCTGAGGAGAGAACAAAAACACTGTGCTACACTCTTCTGTAACTGGCCATGGCTACCAGGTTTCACCACATGGTTGGGTTGAAGCTCTTAATCAATACTCAACTACCACGACATATAGATCCTATTTATTGAATATTATATCTGATTAACACAATTGCTTGCACTGCTAGACATGCTGAGAACCACAACATTGTTAATTCGATACACATTCTGATTGGCTGACACAAGTTCCTTCTTCAAGGATTTCTCTTTGACAAAATATTGTTAGATATAAATATCTAGCAAAGAATAATGTTGAGGATATCCTGTAAGGGGAAACACAGTCATGCAAACTAAACCACTAGACATATAATGTAAAATAAGGTATCTCCCAGTTTTGTTGCTTCATGCGTAATTATGCCCCCAAAAAAAAATCCCTTCTATGCAACATTCAAATCTAATTCTAATAGTTACGTGACCATCTGAAGAAGGAGGATGTAATTGCTTCCTTTGATTTTCAACAGGAAATGCTATGATAAAAGCACATATCTCTTCTGTTTCACTTCCTTTAAAATCCAAGTGCACCATATATTGTTCTTTTTCTTTTTTCCATTTAGTTTTGGCAAAAGGAGGCAGCAATGTTGAGGCAACAGTTGCAGAACTTGCAAGAGAGTCACCGGTATCATCTTCCTTCTACATCATAAATATCTATTTTCTTAAAGATAAGTTCATAAATGTTGATGCTAAAAAAGAACATGATAATCCAAGCTTTAGAGTCACCAAACAATTTTGACAAAGCGAAGCAAGAAAAGTATTCATTCAATATCACAAATTGGACTTTTATTTGCTCGACATGGCGTTATTAGATGTTTGTGCTGTTAAACTCTCCAAAGAACAAATGCATAAAAATATAAGTGCATATGTTCTTGAGGCTGGCTTAATAGTTAAGAGTAAAGAAGATAAGGCATAAGAAAAGGTGTTCCACCATCCAATGGAACAAAATAGAGAGATTCATTTTGCTGAATCCCACAAGTTACATTTGTCCTAAAAAGAAATCCCACTATTCATGTGAAAAAAGCACTGAATTCACTGCTTACAAGAATACGAAGAAAAACATGAAATACATTATCTGGCACGTGAAGTTTAATAAGAAGTCATCCCTTCCAATCGAAGATTTTTGGAAGGGCAATGGAAAGTGAATTGCTATTACCATCATTGAGTCATTAAAGGTGAGAGCATTCATGACATATCTCCAAGTCCTTGCTAGATTATATGCATCCCTTGTCCCTAACCTCATGAATAATTTCTCAATCATCAAAGCGACAAATTCAAATATCTTTATTATATGAATTAACAGGCAAATAATGGGAGAAGAACTTTCAGGTTTGACTGTCAAAGAATTACAGAGTTTAGAAAGCCAGTTGGAAATCAGCCTTCGAGGTGTCCGTTTTAAAAAGGTTGAGTACTCAGATTTTGATATTCAATATAGCAAAAATTAGTATTATCTTTCCTTTCTATAACAAACACTGAAGCATTAACATGATTTGACTTATGCAGGATCAACTTTTAATGGATGAAATACAGGAAATAAACCAAAAGGTCAGTTCTGAAACGAAAGATTAACATTTCTACAATTCTTCATTAATTTAAAGGGCGTTCATTTCCTGCAGGGAAACCTCTTACGCCAAGAAAACGTCGAACTGTGCAAGAAGTTAAACCTAATTGATCAAGAAAACAAGGAATTGAAAAAGAAGGTAGTGGTATAAAATTTTAATAACAAGGCAAACTATAAGAATATTTATGTGATTTGCCAAGGACTTTAAGAGAGACATTTCACGGATTCAGGTCTATGGAACAAGAGATGGAAATGGAATAAACAGAAATTCCGTTCCCACAGATGGCCTAGGCATAGGAGAGAATTCGCATGTGCCAGTTAATCTCCAGCTTAGCCAACCTCATCAGCAAAACCATGAGTCACCTTCAGGAGTCACAAAATTAGGGTAAGATCTAAATTATTTGTTTAATGGGTCATAAATCCTGAAACATTAACAGAAATCTTAACATCAGATTGTTTATGATTGCTGCAGCAGATTGCAACTGCACTGATGCATCTACAGGAGAATCCTGTATATTGATTGATTGCTACCAAGAAAATGGGTTCAGATCTGGAATATATGCTCTCTGATACTGAAGTGCATTAGATCCACTACAGACCAATTTAAAATTACTTTTAACAAAATATTCTGGTATGCATGAGATGAACAATGAACAGGGCGTCTAATGCAATCTCATGACTAAATAAACCATGAATTTCTTCACATTGCACAGATATGGATTGCATTCACGCCTTTTATTGTGTTAAAAAATTAGGCGAAGCAAGCAGAGTGAAGGTAGCAGCAAAAAGGAACCATTGACCACCCTTGTGCAAGAAAGTTCATTTGATGGGCACCACATTGTAGCTTTCTCAAACTCTAATACTATTTTACCGGAGAAAAGGAATTCAACCAGACTATAAATGTGCCCGGCTTGAATATATCAAATAGCTGACAATAGAAAACAGGTATTTCAATCAGTATATCAAAGAATCTAGCCCCAATGACAGCCCAGGTGCAGACAACTTGAATGAATTATTTAGACCCACATTTTGCACTCGTGAATAGAATATCAAGAATGAATACATACGTAACAGATCTATGGGAGAATTCAGAACATCTACCTTCAAGTTACTAAAAAACCAAGCATTGGATAGTGTATGAGCACTAACCAATAATAATAAATATATAAACATAGTCGGTGCAAGTCATTTAATTTTCATGTCCCTCCCTCGCCTCTTTGGCCTTCCCCTAAAAGGTAAGATGGAGAAAAAGCAGAGTGTTCAAGTGACCTGAAAAGAACCAAGGAGATGAGCATGCTAGACCACCTAAATGCACATGGTTCAAGATGTATGAAAAGAAATGCGAAACACTTCACAAGTGGCACTATCATCTGCACTATCAAGGAAGTGAAAACATTCTTCGTGTTGTAAGGAAGTGAACACTCCACAAGTAAATCTTGGCTGATAATCTTACAAAACCATGCTGGAACACAAAATTTAGAGCTTGAAACTATGCCAAATTAAATGAGCATGTTTGAACCAGAAAAACATTTTATCAAGAGATTCCGGAGACTAGCTATAAACTCATCGCTTACATTTTAAAAATAGCTAAGGTGCACCATTTTTCTCATGACCCATTACGCTTGCTCCTCCCATTAATCTCCAAATTTGCATAATTCATAAACAGCGCATACCAATCCCAAATAAGTAAATCTCGGCATAGTTTTAGGATTCATGCAATTTTGATTAAATTAATTGTCATTTCTTTAGCAGCTGTATATACCTTGTAGGTTTGTTCAGTCAGGGACAGACATTAAATAATGCTACTTGAGGGGAAAAAGCTACAATTAACAACTAAAACCATTCATTATCAAATTTTAAAATTTATAAAAATGCAGGATAATTGAAGTTGGAAGTTGAAACTATGGAAAACAATTATGACAAAGGACTCACTTTATGAACAATTCCTAAACCCAATTTTAAGGGGGGCAAAAAAAAGGTCACCGGCATCTTCCAACTCCAAATACCCCATTGATACGTTCCCCATGCTGTCCAGAAGAGAATAAAGTTCAATAACAGAATATATAACTTCCACCACTGCATTTTTTTTGCCTCTTCAGATAAAAAGGCAATGGACATAATTGAAGGCAACTAAAAATGAAGCAATGATACTATCGTTCACTATGTAAGGTACAAGTGATAAAATATCTACCAGTCTCACAAGTAGATGTTATTGCGTCAACTGGTGTGAAACCAGGAGCATTCACCGACATAATTCACGTCTCGGTAGAGAGCAGAAAATGGCATCAAGAGATTAGAAGACAGACTCCAATTCGAAAGAATTAAGTTAACGTCAATTTTAAAAAAAAAAAAAAATATTCCAATGAACCATAAAAAGTCCTTTAGACTGTATTAATTAAAACGGCAAAAGAAAATAGAGGGGGAAAGCATAATTAACAAGATCAATAAATAGAATTATGCTAGAAGTTTTTACCTGAGGTCCGAACGACCATCTCTGTCCATAGTGATCCACTGTTCCTGTGAAAACGATCTTAAGTTAACCTAGATGATATGGAAATATGAACAGATAAACGAACGACGCAAAAAAGGAAGCATATGAGAATACTCCGACGATATTAGCAGCACGGAAAAAAATCGTTTAAGTCCTAGAGAGCATCTATAGGCAGCACAAAGAGAAATCCTACAAAAGCCAGGGTAGTAAGGTCTCCGTAATAAGGTAAATAGTTTTCCCACTCTTTTCCTAGCTGCTTCTAATTCCACAGCTTCTCGGCAAGCAGACGTATATAAAGATGAAAGTATCCGGCGTTCAAGCTGAAAACGTCCATTCGTACGCATTCCTTAAGTAAATACAGCCATGGAATCTATGAGTAGCCAAGCAACCATGATTATACATAAATGCAGCTTTAAAAAACTTCACAGAGAAGATCGACGCTCTCTCCGAGAAGCTGAGAATAGAAGAAAGATTGAATGAGATCTACTTCCGAGCATAAACAACAATAAAGCCAGCATCTAGTAAGCGTAGAGGAAGAAGGCAACAGGAAGAAGAAAAAAAACGAGAGAGAGAAGTTGAGCCCGAGAGAAATATCTGAGGCAATTAGGGATTAAAATAAGTACTTGTTGCAGGTGTTTCAGAAAATTGTATGAGGTTGTGGCATCACTTGGCGCCTTTTTGGGCCCTGACTTGCCGTCTTAATTAATTCATTCATTGGGGTTCGGATTCTCCTGCACTCTTCTTGCTGCTCTAGTCGTTATGGCCGTTTTCTCCGTATTGAACTTAGATAATAAACTTTAAGAAGAAAACGAAACACTCTTGGAAAAAAAAAAAAACAAGAAGAAAACGTAACCAAAAAAAAAAAAGAGGAAAAAAAACAGATTAGCCATTTTCCTCTCAAAATATATGAGATATAAAATTCAAAGAAAGCAATCTAAAGTTTTAATTGTAAAATGAATTAATGAAAAATATAAAATTAAAAATAATAGAATAAAATATGAAATCCAATATAATTCATGTTCTTCTTTTGACTTGTGATGAGTAAATTATCAAAAAAAAAAAAAAATCTCTATTTGTACTTGTAAATAACAAGTTGTGATTTTTATATATTTGTAAATGGACATATATAAATAGCAATATCAACACAGAATGTTAGGCACGGTAGAATACATGTCACTGTTTAGGAAATATATATATTTTATATAAATAATTTGATATGATATTTTGCTGTCATTTTGACATGGAATTTTCCAATGAATTTTCTTAAACTCGGAGGCTCTACAATCTTAATAATTAGATAAATATTGATTGATTATTTGATTATTCAATCGGAAAAAGGTAGCTGTTTTATGGTTTGATGGTGAGGTAGAGCTAGACTATTGATTAATTATTGTATGCAATCATGCCGAACATTTCCCCCCTCCTCTGTTTTTTTTATTTAATTACTCTTTTTCAAAATATATGCCCAAAAAGCTAACTGGTCTTTTGGCAAAGGAAAAAAATTTAAAAAAAGAAAGAAGCTAACTGTTCCGAGCTCCAGAGAGGGATCTATGAAAGATTAGCAGTGTCAAATGTCAATCAAAGATTAATAACAGGATTAACTTCATATTCCGTACAAGGTTTTATGCTATGAATCATATGGTGATGACGTGGATGCACACCTGTCGCCTAGGTTTTTTTTTAATAATCAAGCGTACGGGGAAAACAAAACCCTTGGCCGTACACATGGAAAAAAAATGAGCCAGTGGCAAGGACCTGCGTAAGTGCCTCATCAACATTAAAATAATCTTTTAACCATTACTTTTTTTTTTATAAAAAATAAAATCTGGAAGCCCTCAATGCAAACCCCTCACTGACGTGCTAAAAGATCACGTAAATGGCTGTTTTTGTTGTCCATTGTGGCCCAACGCCATTGTAATTGTGCACCCGCTGAGTGGGGGAGATGGGGAGAGAGAAGGGTGGAGGAGAAAAGCAAAACAAAACAGTGAAAGTTCACGAAGAAGCCAAGGCTTTTCTTCGTGGTTTTGATGCCTTGGATATGAATTTTTTTTTTTTAAAGAAAATGATGGCTGAAATGGGGATTTATCCTGTAAGGTTACATGTAGGCTATATGGAGTAATTTACAGTTAAAGTTTACTAGGATTTACTTCTTACAAATTGATCTGAAAATAGTAGTTTGCGAAGAGCATAAAATGAAGATGTAACGGGCTTTTGATGTAATAAATTGTATCATGATAATGTTTGGCACCTAAGAAGTTAAAGTTGTAGAAGTATTAGCTTATTCTACAACTTTGGGCATGTAGCTGGTAATAAATTTGTTATTTTAATTGGAAGAGTCAACATCTCCCTAACCAATTAAAAGAGAATTTGCAGAAATATTTATAGATCGTCTATTAACAAAATATTCATATCGATCGTTAGAATTTGAACTTACGATTCCGTAAGTTGTGAGTCGATTCCTTACCAACTGAATCAATATCTGACTAAATTTGTAATTTAGGTTGGAGGAGTCATCAATCTTAGTAACCAATTTAGGGTTGAGTTGGCAGGACAACAATTTTTTTTTTTTTGTTTATAAAAAAAGGAAGCGTGTATGGTATAAATTTGAATGGATTTGATAATCAAAATATGAAAACCATGAGGGTCAAAATACACGTATTTTATATACATAACATACCATTTTAGCATATTGGTAGGTGCCACACTCAACAGTTAGGTGTGTCCGCGCCCTGGGAAGAGTTGAGTGCATTATGAGGAGAGCGAGTACGATTGTATCAAGATTTAAAAATATGAAAGAAGCCGCTATAGTTTAAAACAGGGAATTTGTAAGAAAATTCCAATGGATGACTAAAAAAGATAGGGTTCTTCATGACTGGAAGAGAAACCTCCTAAAGGAAGGAATAGAATTATAGTCTATAGCATGACATTAGAGACGCTCTTACCTTCCCTCACTTCAGGGAGTAGCAGGCCAAGAAACACTCCCTAAACAGACAATAAATCATATCAACAGTACAGTTTAAGTTTAGCATAACGTGTTAATTCCCTATAATATAATGAATCAGTATTTGAATTCTCACCATAAGAAATGATTGTGATTGTCATCATTGGGGGGGACATATGTATATTAACAAACAAGAAGACTCCAAGTAATAGTTCGTGTGCTTTTCAGACGTGAAGGTGGAAGAGGATCCAGCTATTTAAACAAAGGAGCCTAGGCTCATGTTTTTTTTTTGTGGTGAGAAAAATTTTTTAGGAAAGGGGTTGAGCTCACCCACGATCCAAGGGTAGGACACCTAACAAACTTCCATGACTTTACGAACAAGGTAGGAGAGTACACATGCCTCCACTTCCTTCTGGCTAAAGAGCATTAACCACATGAGAATTAGCTCTAGAAGAGGTCACTTCCACAAGCTACGGAGATGCCTCCCCCAGCGCCATGACTGGAGCCACAACAAAGTGGCCCTCTCCGAGATCGAACCCTCTCCCTTAGTGAGAGATTTCGATCCCTTCACCAGTTGAACCCACAGACGAGGGGTAGGCTTATGCTTTTGTGAATAAGGAACATGTTATTGTTTAAACTTGTGTGTAGTAGAATAAGTTAATCTCTCCTAACGTAATGAATTTACGTTTGAATCTCTGCTAGAAGAAATATTCATATTTATAATGTGACGGTATATTAAATATGATTGTTTGAATGATAGATGGACTTGGCAGAAAAAAGAAACATGCAGGGAATTATTTTAAATTATAACAGTCATATAAGAGAAAAGCATTTTTTGTATCAAGCTGCTAATGGAATATTTAATTTGAATGGGAAAATGACAGAAGCCCATTTTTCATTTGCAGCGGGCAAATTTAAAATATTTTTATTTCTCTCTGGTAATATTTAATTTGATTGAAAAAATGTCAAGCTAATGTATATCATTGAAAGAGAGACATCGTTGGCAAAAAATAAAAAATAAAAGAGAGACATCGTATGTAATTCAGTCAACTGTAAACAAACCAATGCAATATATCCGTTTGATTGAGGGCTTGATTGTGTTACCCTTTTAAAATCATTTTCATATAAGTTAAGATAAAATTTTTCTTATATACTTATTTTAAATTTTGTCAAATTATTTTGTAAAAACTAATCCCAGCTAAACAAGTTATGCAAAGCGGTACTCGTGTAAGAATTTGGATAATGCATGCGTAGTCTTTAGGGTCCATAGATTTTAGTCACGCCCTTGTCTCTGCAAACCTCATCGAATTTTGAGCAGTGCGCAGATGGCTTCCAAGTTCCAGAATTTTGAGTCATGCTTGTGAATGTCTTTTGTCATGTTACATAGTTTTGCAGAAATGAGAAATAAACTAGTAACAAGTTAACAAAAGTTATCTAATTACATTTAATTAAAATCTCAAGTGGATTCATTGCCGTCGTTTTAAAAACAAGGGAGTTTATGGACACATGGTCTCAGCATGCTAATCATGGCATCACTGTGATTAGGTAGAGTTTGCAATATTCCATTTGGTTTTATTCACTAGTTACTTTAAACATGTTTTGCATGAGTTAAGGAAGACTTTAAACTTTATTAACCTATTACAAAATTCAACAACTGTTTAACATTGATCTTATTTAATATATCTAATACCCTAAGATAATAAAATCAATACAATAATACAATAGGAATTACATCGTGTATTCATGTAAAAACTATGAAATAACTTGTACATATAATCAAAAAAATCTATTTTCTCTCTAGTTTAGTGTAGTATTTTATAAATAGGATTGGAGACGAATTTCTTTAATGGTAATATTTATTATTTTTGTCCCCATTCTTAATTATGATTAGTCCTAAAACATTGGACAAGGCCACAAATTACTTAAAGTTTGTATGTGATTAATTTTTTGAAAATGATTATACGCAGTTCGAGTTAAGTATGTGAGATGAGTTTTGAAAGTTATTTTAGAAATAGTTGACAAAAAAAAACCTTAATAATTGTCTGTATTAATTTATCTTAAATAATTTTATGAACTTAATGATAAACATGTGAAGATAAGTTCCATATATCAATTTATGTAAAATTATTTTTGAGGGAATTACTATAAAGTCCCATGCAAGAGAATTAATATCAAAAACGTCTTATTGACAACTCAAGCAGCTATATTGACAATTCAAATTACTCACATTGATAACTTTTTAGGACCTCTATGATATTAATTCTTTTACACAGGACTTTACAGTAATTCTCCCATTGTTTTTTCAATGATTATGGTTTCAACCAGGCACTCACGCTTGCCGTCAACGATGAAAGACTGACGTGTACGCGATGTGCAGGGCCCTATAGAACCACAGCGAACATTCTGTCACAGCGACCTAGTTTAGACGGAAACGATAGTGGTGTCAAAACCAGATCTCTTCATCGATCCTGGGAATAACAGGATAACATGGAATATCATTTTAGAAATAATTACTATAAAGTCTAACCGAATAAATACAATTAAAAAGTCATGATAATAAATAAGTGGTATACTGTATTTTCCGGTGTTGAAATTTCAGTTATGGAATTTTCTTGAGGGTTACCCTCTCTTACTAACACCCTTTGAACAGTGCAGAACGAATACATGTATGTAAGATTTGCTTAATTTTTCAATACACACAGTACTGCTCTTTTACCTTCTTATACGAGAAATTCACAGATAATGTAGATATTTTCAGTGACCGGGAAGAACACCGAGATACATTTGTAATTAATTAACTGGTATCTCCATTTTTTTTTTAAATAGATTCTCATTACAAGCGATCACATAACTAGAGAATATAAATAAATCATATTATAACAGTGATCGGCGTAATAAAACATGACTCCCTGGTCCTTGACTATATTCCTTTTCGAAGGCTCCAATAGCTTTGGCCCACCGCACTGTATCATCATCAAGCAAACAGCCAAACAGGGTCTCTTTCTTTCTTTCTTCCCCAGCTGAGATTTATTTTCAAAGCCACCAACCACAATTACTCATTAAGCAACAAAATGAGTTTGAAAGATACAATACCAACAATCATTCCCCGTCATCAATAGTGGCTGGCTTTAATTATAATTAACACCAGAAATATCACACTTTGTGCTGTAAGTGTCTTGTTGGATGGTAAGTTATGGTCTGTAGTTGGAGCTACTGTTAATCATCACACGTGAATCGCTCAATTGCTAATCAAAGAGACGTGCCTTTAAACAGCTCATGCCACCAATTAAAAGAATATCCGATGGGAATTATTTCCCCCCCTGTGTTATCAAGCTAAACTCATTCTTTCTTGCATTCTAATCTTTTCCCTTGGATTCTTTCAAACCATGTTTTCTCCTTATACAAATGTTGCTTCACTTGGTAAGAAATTAGCTCACAATCCATTAGATTGTGAGTTTAAACTTCAATGCTGATATAAGAATTTTATTAATGGATAATTTATGAGTAACTTTATCGATGTTCTTTAAGTTTAAGAGTATACTTTAACTCTATTAAGATATCATGATTCAACTCATTTAAACTTTGTTATGGAAAAAAAAAAAAACTCCCAAGCAACTTGATCATCATGCATAATTAATTAACTTTTTATGGGAATTGGTTATGTTTTTTTTCTTTATTTTTAAAGGGAGTTTTGCGAGAGTTTGGAGATATCCCCTTTATCTTCTTACAATATGGACTGCTTCGCAAGAAAGGGAAAGTTACCCTTTTTCTACACAAAATCGACTCGGCACGACAAATCAAAGTTATTTGACCCTTATATCATCCTCGAACTAATTCAAACACAAAATGCTTTCCTTTTCCTGCATCATCAACCCATCACATATCGTAGCCGCGTTACTCTCTACCACACACTCAACAACAAGAGAGGCATATAGTGGCTAGCTAGTGTGAATAAGAAAGACCCCCAACCACTTTTATACCCAAATTTCGTCCCATGAAGTTTTTCCCAGGGTAATGGAGAAGAGTTCATCATCTCCTAGAAGCTCAGCCGATGGAGGGTTGTTTTCATGCTGGGGTTGTCTCAGATTGAAGCTTCGATGGTCAAAACGACACGGCTACAGACCAGCTGGCGGGTTCAAGTACGACCCTTTAAGCTATGCTCAGAACTTCGACGAGGGTTGCCTCGACGACGACGAAGAAACGACACGTCTTGGGTTCTCTGCTAGATACGCCGCCTCTTCAACCAATAAATCGTCTGGTTACAAGTAATTATTGTGATAGAGCCGATGGAAGTTGAAGGTGAGCTATATATAGTCGTCGTTTCACATAGCCACATAATGCATACATATATATATGTATGTATGTACACGAAACCCCTGGTCTGAATGATTTGTTTAGACTCAAAAGATATATATATGTATATATTATATTGTTCGTTCTGCAAAAACAAATCTGTATTGTGGAAAAACAATTATTGTTCATGAATTAAAATTTGGGTTTTTGAATGTTTGAATTGCCTGGTGTTCTATCTCGTGCCACTCACTCTGCCTTTGCAGTTGATGGAAGAGCGTGGACCAATAATTCCAGAAGGTGTATACTGTATAATCAGTCTAAATAATTCCAAAGGCCATCGGGGAAAACAGAGTTGGATAGTTAATTGTTCCCTTTTTTTTTCCTGTTTCTGTTTCTTCAGTCTTCGTAAGCTCTTGATTTTGCTGATGAAGAGGAGTCTTTTTGAATGACTTCAATGAGCTTAACAAGCAGAGGGCTTGCAGGCGTTATGCCCTGGAAAGAATTATCAACTCTCCTGAGTTGGTCTAAACCATTTGTAATTTCATTTTATTAGCCATTTCGAATCAGCAATTGATTCATAAATCCCAATCGCAATGTGTTATTCTTGCTTACGAGTATGTGTATGAATGCTGTAATCCACGCGCCGATGAAGTATTGTTTTCGCCCTATCTTTGATTGTTAACATGCCTGCTAAAATTTCAGTGATGACTTACATTCCTGGGGACAGAAATTGCCGGGAGAAAAATAACAAACACTAGCTCTAAAAACAAATATCTCAAGTTACGCGGGGTAATGCAGAGATGAATCAATGATGGTAACCAGAAAGGAGTGTTGTAAAATATTTAGTCCTCTCCCATCATGAATGCTCCTATGTTTTCCACTCACAAAACATCTTGGGTGTTAAATTAAAATCACCACTGGGAGAAAGGATAATTTATCGCGTTTTTGTAATATATATTTATTAATATTAAATAAAGACAAACGATAATAAACAAGCAGATCCAAGATGAACCGGCGTCCGGTGGCAATACGGCGTCGTAAATGTGAGACCGCGAGTTAAATGTTGACGGGGCATCCTCCGTTTTCCTATTTGCAGGACCCCACATCGCACAAACCAGGATCACCACCAACACCCACGACGGTGACCACCCTAAGCATTATACGCTTTTTGAAGCCAACACAGGGGTATCGGGGTAGTGAGCGGAAGAAGGGATGGCCATGGCTCTTCGCAGACTATCCTCCACCATCAAGAAACCAAGTCAAGCTTTTACTAATGGCGGTTCTGTTTATTACATGGTGACGTGAAATTTTCAATCCCTCTGGATCTACTCCCCACTTGCGATCATCTCCATCACTGAATTCGTTCCCCCTGCCTCTATTCCATATTCCAATAATCTCCTATGTATTGCTTTGTTACAGTCTTCTTTCCAAAATGCGGCAGCACCAGAAAAAGAAAATGCTCGTGCAGCTGTAAGCCACTCGTCTCATTTCGTGTGTTCCCGCTGCCGGGAATGATTTATTTTTATGTTTATTTCATCTTGATCTCGGGTAACCAAGGGAACATATCGCAGTGGATAAAGCAGCTCAACGATCCTATTGAAGTTGTGGATCCGGAAGTCACAGACATAATTGAACTCGAAAAAGCTCGTCAATGGAAGGCAAGTAAAGCGTATCTTTCTCCCTTTTCTATCCATGCGATGTAACCGAGTGATGATGGATCGGAGTGATCGGAGTTCGGGTTTACAATCGTTTTGTAATTTTTGAGTTAAAGCTATATGGAACAATCAAACGAAAAACTGTATTTTCTTACACTAACGAATTGGAAAGCTTAGTTCCTTTGAATTTATGTTTGTTTGTGGCTTCATGAGTATACAGGGATTCGAACTCATACCTTCAGAAAATTTCACGTCACTGTCTGTGATGCAAGCTGTTGGATCGGTCATGACTAATAAATACAGCGAAGGGTATCCCGGTGCCAGATACTATGGAGGAAATGAGTACGTGCTTCTGCTTATCGATGATCTTCCAATTCCAAAACATGCTATAATTATAAGAAATTCATAGATTGGTATATTGACTTTTGACACATTCATTCAGGTACATTGACATGGCGGAAACCTTGTGTCAGAAGCGTGCATTAGAAGCTTTTGGGCTAGATCCCGCAAAATGGGGAGGTACATTTGTCCATGCACATTTAGGGTGCAGTTTGGGTTCTTGCTATTGAGCAGAGTGCTATTCTTTGTGACAAGGCGTTATCCCAAAGAAATAGGACCCATTGATAGATTTATCACTAGGATTTTATTCAGGGTCGTATGATTATTATTTATTTTAACTACTTGCCTGCAAAGAATGTTCATGCCGATAAGTTTTCAAATTCCACCTGCTGAATGTGGTTTTGACCTTTACTAATTTTGCATTTTGGTATTTGTGTCCGGTATCATGTGATAATCCATGTGAAATTTGTAATTTATGGGATTTTCTCAAAACATTTCCGACTCTGCAGACAAAAATCATGTGCGTTACATTACTAGTTCAATCTTATGTTTTCTGGAGGTCTTATGTGCTTCGTTAACAGTCAATGTGCAGTCATTGTCTGGATCCCCTGCTAATTTCCAAGTTTACACTGCATTATTGAAACCTCACGAGAGAATCATGGCTCTTGATCTTCCCCATGGCGGACATCTGTCTCATGGCTATCAGGTAACAATACTGATTTTTGTTATCAGTTGTTTTATCGCACCAATTTATGAGCAACTTAGCAACAAGTTCTGAATGAACAGTGTAGATTTTTACATGCAGAGTTGGAAAAAGAAAACCATGTGCTCATATTTGGTATATGGCTTCATCTCAAGCAGGAAGCAACGTTCTGATTTTTTTTTTACTGCCTAAAATCATCGATGCCACATCATTTCACCATTCAATCTGAGCCTTGCTAAAATTTTCCTCACTAATTATCTGAATGCTAAACTACGTCATTTGGTATTGCCTGTTCTCCAGAGCACAGTGCAACTTTCCAACTGTATAGTGGCATTCATAAAGCTTTGATAGAAGAATACCTGTGTTTGTATGTGCTTGTGTTGATGTCTAGATTCCTGTTTTTCTTATGCTTCTGATGTTTGTGTTTTGAAATTATTTGAGATTTTGAGCAATGTATTACACTTATATATACCTAATGATTTATTTCTGCCATGCAGACTGACACCAAGAAGATATCAGCCGTATCAATATTCTTTGAAACAATGCCATACAGATTGGATGAGAGCACTGGCTATATTGATTACGACCAGGTTCCATTGCTATCATTTGCTGTGAATATTATCATTTAATCATGATAGAACTGTCTCTACACTGCTGCTTTTTAGTTACTTTACTGCTATCTTTGCTGTTGAACCGTCCTTTGTGATTTGATATTTAATCATTTAATTGTAGGCTGTATATTTGATCTAGTTTAATTTCTTTTTATGGCATTGAATTCATGAGCCTGCAATTTCAACTTTTTGCTTATAATGAATTTTATATGTTAATGCTTATCAGATGAAAATAGTTTTGATATGTTGTTATGAACTTCATCATGTGTCCCCATGCGAATTAACAATACATGCTTACTCGGATCTTGATGAAGTACGTTCAGCTGGGACCCTGGTTCAAGCTATTTTGACCTCTCAGTGGCTCAGTGTCTACAGCATCCATCATTCTTTCTATTCAAAGTCATTACATTAAATTGGGGAAAGAGTTTTTTTTTTTACAAAGGTTCCGTATTTTCATGCATACTGTTCTCTTATTCTTGCAAATAATGATTCGAACCGTTCACTACCTTCAGATGGAGAAAAGTGCTGCACTTTTTAGGCCAAAATTAATAGTTTCTGGTGCTAGTGCTTATGCTCGCCTTTATGACTATGCACGCGTCCGCAAGGTAATTATATATCTGCAGACTGCAGCACTTTTACCCTTTAGGAAAATATCTATAGATATTTTCATGCTCAACAAAGGTTAAGTGATGCTGGTATTTTATTTTTTATCCTTGAGTTTATATAGGTCTGCGACAAGCAGAAGGCTGTTATGTTGGCTGATATTGCACACATCAGTGGATTGGTTGCTGCTGGTGTTATTCCTTCTCCTTTTGATTATGCTGATGTTGTGACAACCACAACACACAAATCGCTTCGTGGACCACGTGGAGCTATGATCTTCTTCAGGAAAGGTGTGAAGGAGATAAACAAGCAAGGACAAGAAGTGAGTCTCAAACGCTAAATTTAATGTCAAAATGAGGAAAAAGGGAATTAAAAAGAATATACGAGGGATACTCTGTTTGAAGTAGCTGCTAACCCTCTCAGACTATATTTGTTTGAAATGTTTGCAAGTAATTTCTATCTCCTTAGATTATTTCAAAGTTTCATGCTGTAACAAATTCTTAATTGAACGTTCTTACTCTTCAGGTATTTTATGACTTCGAGGACAAGATAAATCAGGCTGTTTTTCCTGGACTTCAAGGTGGTCCACACAATCACACAATCACAGCCTTAGCGGTTGCACTAAAGCAGGTTTTTTAATTGCTAGCCGAGGAAACGCTTTTATCATTGTAGTCTTCCCATATATTTTGTATAGAAGCATAACTCATTTTTGTCCCATAATTTTTTATAGCTATGGATGCAACTTGTAGTATTTAGCTTTTTTCAGTTTTTGAATTGCCAGGCTCACTGTTAAATTTGTTTCTCTTTAAATTTAGGCTATGACACCAGAATTCAAGGATTACCAGAAGCAAGTTCTTAGCAATTGCTCAAAATTTGCACAGGTAAAGCGAGCACCTTTTTTATTATGCTTGCCAGTGCTTTATAAAGCTGTCGCAATGAATCAGTAGTCATTAGCTTTATCTTCCAATTTGTATGGTCTGACATTTAACTGTTATAGTTGACTCTTTGGTGTTGAACTCCAGAGTTTGATGGAGAAGGGATATGATCTTGTCTCTGGGGGAACGGATAACCATTTAGTGTTGGTTAACTTGAGAAACAAGGTAAATGGTGTTGATTCCTTCCTCTGGCAATTTCTTGCTCACATTTTCATTTGAAAGGATTCGTGATAAAGTACTACTTTGTAAATGCATGTCAAGAAATCTGTCCAGAACAACCTTCCTACCGCTGGTTTTAATACTACTAAATTTATTTAACAGAATAAGAATAGAAGAATTTTTTATTTTATTATTTTTGTTTTTTTGTCTAGATATGACTTCAACGAAAAGGCAAAGTTTATTATTCTTTGTTTACAAATATCCAAATTTTGATGCCTAACAACACACAAACCATACGTTGCGTCACATATATGTCACATTTTCTACTTTATCTACTTTTACTCTTGTTAATATAAATACCGCATGGTGTCCTAAGACGACCAATGATGGCTAAATGAACAAAATTTAATGGACCACTGGGAGATTAAAATTTTGAAAGTGTAATGAGTTAATTAAAAGTTTTAAATTGTAAGGACTGAATTAAAAATCGAGTGGAATTATATTGATCTGAGGAATTTTTTAACCTTATAATTTTATGTTGTATTGTTTGACAGGGCATTGATGGCTCAAGGGTTGAGAAGGTGCTAGAATCAGTTCATATCGCAGCTAATAAAAATACCGTTCCTGGGGATGTGTCTGCCATGGTTCCTGGAGGCATTCGTATGGGTACCCTCCCCCTCCCTCTCTCTCTCTCTGTCATCTTTTTCTCTCATTGTTACTGGTGGTTCTTTAATTACATGTTGAATATGTGATCATCCGTCGGTGCTCCAGGAACCCCAGCTCTAACATCCAGGGGGTTTATTGAAGAAGATTTTGTAAAAGTGGCTGAATATTTTGATGCCGCAGTCAAATTGGCCTTAAAGGTCAAGGCTAATGCAAAAGGTTCCATTACCATCTACCTCGCCATCATTTAATTTAGTTGTGCATAGTAAACTAAGGTTTTTGGAAAATCTTGAATGCATACTATTGTTAGCTCATTCGTTTTTGGCTTCTGTAAGTTCAGGAACAAAGTTGAAGGATTTCGTGGCAACACTGCAATCAGATGCTCAAATTCAATCGGGGATTGCTGATCTCCGCCGTCAAGTAGAGGACTACGCCAACCAGTTTCCTACAATTGGTTTCGAGAAAGAGGCGATGAAGTACCGCGATTGAAGATGGCATATGGGGTGGCGTGTGCTTTCTCCTCCTGGTTTACTTGTCCGACCAAATGTTGGGCTTTTGTTGTGATTTATGGATGAAATAATGTCTAATTTTGATGAGATGGTATGAAATTGAAAGGATCATTTCACACGATGATTAATCCGTTAAAATTTATTAATTATTCCTCCTATTTTAAAATAATTGATTGTTTGCACATGTTCAGGCCATTAAATAATTTAAATTGTAATTAAATCTAATTATTAGACCAGAATATCGTCATATTAATATATATATATAAATATCAATGCTATAATGGATTTTTTATTGAAAGGATAAAATGACATAAAACTAATTAAAACTTTATTAAAATGTTAAAGTATACATTTAATCCTTTGAGTTTATGTTAAGTTATAATTTGGTTTCTTAAACATAAAAAATATACCTTTAGTTCTTTTGAGTTAACACAGTTAGTTTTGCTTAATGGAAAATACTAATTCAATTACTATTATGCAATTAAATAATGTTAAAATATATTTAAGCATTGATTATTTAATATATTTTTATATTTTAAAATTTAATCATATTTTATTAGTATTTAATAATAAAATCATTATTTAAATTTGCTAATTCACAATTTTTTGTAAAGTAAAACTAACAGCTTTAAGAACGAAGGTTTAAAAGTGCACTTTTTAAATTTAAAACACTAAATTGAAACTTAATATAAATTTAAAGGATCAAATGTATATTTTAGCCTTATTAAACAATTATGAATCAATCTAAGAAATGTTGAAATTACATATTTCTTCATGAGCCCTTGGAATGGGAAGGATGCTATAGATATAGACCATTTAATTAATTATATTAATTTAATTTAAATTATCTACCTCTTTATTTTACTCACATTTGATCTTGAATCTTCTCGTAAAGTAATAAATTTTATCAACATTCTAAAAATAAAATAGCAAGAGAATGTTAAAAGAAATAAAACATATATCCTATAAATATATCTTAAAAGTGATGCTCTCACAGGGTTTAACTCTCACAAACGAAGAGAGGCTGTTTCGTAAATATTTGAATTGTTCTCCTGGAATTATAGTACCCATTTGTAAGCAATATTGATTTTCTGAATTTAACAATTTAATGCCCACGGCATGGAGTAAGGATCAATCAATCAAACAATATTTATATTTGAAAACTCGATATAATATTCGTATTGTATAATGGCAGAAGCAGAACTATTAAGCTGATATTACATTAAAAAGAAAAACCCAACTGCACAAACATATATACCGATAAATCATATACATTCTTTGTCGTGATATGTAATTTTTTTTCCCTATCATTTGAAGATGTTCAGAGATTTTCCTTCTTTCTGTTCATCAACTCGAGCAGCTGTTAGAGGAGAAGAAACTAACGTTTCTTGCTTTTAGCCTTGGATATCTTTGATTTGCTTGCTTCAAGAGGCGGTTTCCATATTATATCCTCAAGATTGCTACAAAATGTCTTGTAGAACTGCAAAATAGAGGAGGAACAACTATTATTAACCATGAAACCAAAACACAAATAGTAGGGCCATACTTTAAAAGAGAAAAAAAAAAAGACAAAACAAAAGGATTTCTTAGAAACTGACCTTGAGGTATTCACCCCCATCTCCAGCTGTTTTTCTAATGTCCACCATTAAAAATGTCGGAGCAACTTCAAAGATCTTTACCAGCAAGAATGGGGACATGTGAAGAAATGAATTACTTGTAATTTAAATGTGAAAAGGCAGTTGAAATTCAATTAGAGGCCCAGAAACTTACTTCCAGTATCACCGAAAAATAAGCAGTCTTGTTTGCCGAAATACCCTCTACCCTCATCTGAAAATTTATACCATGATTTTAGATGAAAAGAACTTTAGCCAGAGTTAATATCCAGTAAATATTAAGATCAGATTCCGCTGACTTACGTTGACTATCAAAGGAGATAACTAAAAGTGAATAAGTTGCATCAAAGAATCCAAAGCAACAGAAGTGGAGGTATTATTTAAATTGCAGCATCCTAACCTTATAGTTGCGAATGTGAGTCTTAAATCCCATTGATTGTGCCACAACTTCCATACTTGATAAAACCACCTTTGCTGGCTTTTGAGTGATAAAGCGTGTTTGGCAGTACATAGAGTCCTGTAAGGATGTTATAGATTAAGCGAAATATCACAACCTATCTAAGAAAATATCAAGACTCATACCCCAACTTAAAACGACAGTATGTAGGGGTACAATTATATTTACGTCTCAGCATGCACATATCTTGTTAAATACTACAGGCTAAAATCCTGCCTGCAGAGTTCCCTTAGGATATCATATGACTGTTTTTTCCAAAATTTGTGCAGATATTTATTGGCAAATAGGAAGAAAATGCCAAAATAAAATACCTGGCGGCGATCGAATAGTGATGCCAGGTTTAAGCCTTGAGACAGGATTATCAAGTCGAATGCATTGAGCGTCAAAGGACCCGTGTCTTCATTTTCACTCTGTTGATTAGCTGTCTGATCCTTTGATGACAAAATAACAATTTTCAGGTATGAGTAAATAAGAGTGCATGCATGTCCATATTCTGAAACAAAATGCATCACATTCGGTACATATAAAGCCGCCTGGATAATTAACACATTATACAAACCTCAGCATCGTCAAAAGCTGCATTTACATCATCCAAATTTACTTCTTCATACTCAAGTAGACTGACAGGAACGTAGCCTTTTTTGAACCACTCATCATTTCGTATCTGTTCAATAGTTATGCGCTGTATATATGCACATCAGCACAGGCACACACAGATGAAGCCATGGGAAGGAGAATTGTCAGAAATGACCAGAAGCAAGATGTATGGAATAAAGATATAATTAAAACATCATCATTAATACACTATTTGGAAGCTAGAACATTCTAGACAGAAGAAGTTAATGTCAAAAACGTAACTATAAGAATAATTGGCCACGTTCTAAATCCGCAGCATCATAACTCAAGGCAAGGACTAAGAAGCATTTGGTGAAACACGCTAATGATCAATAACACCTGGAGCAGCTTCCTCAAGTATTGACCATGCTAATTGAGCTTAGACTGAAGGAATTGAGATTGTAAAGGATGTATTACAAGACTTGATATGCTCATCCAATACTTACAGTCTGAGGATTTGGGTCCAAAATTCTATGTATTAAAGTTTTTGCTCCCACGGGAAACCAGGCTGGGCACAAAAACTCCGCTCTATCAATCTGCGTGAACGAGTCAGGTAAAAAGTCAACAGCATACTTTAAAAGAAGCAAACATTTACACAGGATACTGCAGGAACTTGGAAGAATTGAAGGAAAAATGCAAGAGGCTACTGACAAAGTTTTTATTTCCCATTCCACCCTCAAGATCGGTGACTCTGTCTGACTCAATACTGTTTTGAAGTAGTAAATAAATAGACAGGAAGCCTAAAAGCAATATTTATCAAATATCAATTTTTGCTGATAATTGATCTATGTTCCTGGGATTGAAGTATAAATTTGAATCACCAGAGATAACTCTTTGACATATTTGCACTGGAAGTGTTTGAATCCATGCCTTACTGTATAACGTGGTAAGATCAAGTTCATCAAAGGGAAGATATCCAGCCAACAGAACATAAAGGATAACCCCACAGGACCAAACATCTGCCATGGCACCATTGTAACCCTTGTGGCTCAGCACCTGAGGCCAAAAGTGTAATGCCAAGGGGAGAAGACAACATCAAAGTAAAATAATTAGCTTCTTCAGTAGACATAAATTCAAATCTAATTCATCAGTCTGCCGCCCTTATATTTACCTCAGGAGCTACGTAGTTTGGTGTCCCACAAGTTGTTCGAAGGATACTAACCCCCTGTGAATTTTTACCAGGTGTCAAGTCATGCAATATAATTTTGTCTGCACGAGTTAAAGTCAAATTTAAATCCATTTGGCAACAATCTCACCTGTTCTGGTAATGCACTTAAACCAAAATCTGAAATCTTTATATTCCCTTGTGAATCAAGTAAGAGATTTTCAGGCTGCATAAGGAATTGCATCAAACCATTAAAATACCATCATGAATAAGAAAAACGGCAAACTTCCAGATCCCAATGCATGCAAACCTTCAAGTCTCTATGGTAAACTCCCATGCTGTGGCAAAAGTCTACACCATCAATAAGCTGTTGGAAATATTTTCTTGATTCGGCTTCACTTATACGCACATGGTGTACCTGGACATAAATATTATTTCAATAATCATTATTTCCAATATCTTGAACAAGTCGGAAAAAAATCAGAGTAGAGGGCCAAAGGCTACGTAAAACAGGATTGTCTGAGCTACTTACTATTTTATCAAATAATTCGCCACCTGTAATGAACTCCAATATGATATAAATCTTAGTACGGCTTGCTAGAACCTGAAAATAGCATTTCGCGAGAAAAGGATATATTGGACTTGTTAGGAAGGACAGGAAAATAGCCAAACAGGCCTTTTATGAACTTGAAGAAAAAAGAAAAAGGGAAAGAAAGCCAGGTCTGAGGTCCAGAAAATATCACATGCCTCGTGGAGACGGACGACATATGGATGTCTGACTAGCTTCATAATAGAAATCTCCCTCTTAATCTGTATTATATAGGAGTGTTACACATAACTTTGAGGGCAGAAACTATAACGATCACAACCAAATCGTGAATTGGTCATGAAATTTCAAGTGGCTTAAAGTGAGTTATTGGAATGTCAATGCAGTCAAAGTGTTAACCATGAAAAAAACAAGAGAGGCTCCTTTTTTGGCAGGAAAAATGACAGAGATTAAGAAGTCAATTTTCATATGTTATCGGATTGCAATAGAATCTTGGATACATCACACAACTGATAATTGATTTCAGTTCAAGTAATTGTCATTTTACCGCCAGAGTACCATGTCAATAGATTAGAACTAGTTGTTCACCTAATTAAGTTACGGTGCTAAAGCCTCTAATGGCGAAGCACTTTCTCCTAAGTCATCAAGAAACTTGCAAGTCAAGCTCAAGCTAAGGCAGCCGACAGATTCAACCCAGAAGATTGAGAAAATGACAATAATAATAAAATAATTAAAAATTGAAGGGCAATTCAGAGAATCTTTAGAAGTTGAGAACCGTCTTCTAGAATACTTGGAGTAAATTCTCGGTTGAGGTAATCAGGAATGAAGAGCTCTTTCCCCAGGATAACATTGTTAGTTCAGCCCATAGTTTATACATTTCCTCGACCAGAAGAATGATTTGAAGAATTATGTGCAGATAAAGAGAGATCTAATCATCTAACGAAACAAATTGTCAATAGTAGCTGAAATTGGAAAGTTCACACCACGTACCTGTTCCACCATTTTGTGCTTGATGATGGTGCTACGATCGAGAACTTTCATGGCGACGCTCTCCCCGGTCTCTGTGTTCTGCGCGAACTTCACTTTGGCATAGGTGCCCTCCCCAATCGTCCTCCCAATCTCATACTTCCCCACTTTCCTCACTACCATGGCTCCCCCTTTCTCTATCTCTCGGCGTTTCTGTCACTGCAGAAATCTCAGTTCCGGCATTGCAACAGGTCGCAACGGCCAGAGCTCCTGAGAGGATATCAGGAATCAAACTTTACCAAAACAACAAACTTCTCGCTTTTCAAAGTATTTAATTAATTTAGGTTGAGTGCTGGCAAGGAATATAAATGGGAGGATTTGAAAAAACAACGGAGGCCACGTTGACAGACGAAATCACCAAAGTTGTTTGGTAGCTCATATGATCAACGGTGAAGAAAAATATATTCTTAGAAAATATTAAAAAAAAGAGCCCGGAAAAAAGGATTCCTGGCTGAAGATTTTCTCGGTCAGGAATCTAAAAGAAAGCCAAGAGAAAGAAAAAAAATGAAAACAAAAAAGGTTTGGAAACAAACGCAGGGAACGATGTTTGAGAATTGACAGTTGGGAACTTTGGACTTGAGGATCATTTTCTTGAAGCTGGAGTGGGAAAAGCGGTCAAGTTGAGGGGGTCGGTGTGAGAAAGGCATAAAGAGCAGTAGGTAAAAGCGAAGCTTTCACTGCTTGTGTATTTCTGTCAGCATTTTATATGCTCTCGACCCGGACGGAGACAAGGGGGGTCCGACGAATGAAAGTGAAGCAGGGTGATTCTATGCCACAGTGCTGAGATGGATGCAACTGATTTGGTGAGGTGACAGGCGTACCCGCCTTTTGGAATCATCTACCGCCGTACGATCAGCGAACCTCATTTTCTGGCTTTTGAAGATCCTTCGACACGTTCAGCTTCAGCTTTCCACAATCAAAAGCATCCCAAAAATAAGGGAGAATAGTTCTTTTTTTTTTTTTTAATGGGAAGCTGAAGTCCATTAAATCACAATACAATAATGGCATCATATTGTTATATGATGCCTTTGATGTTTATGGATTGAATCTGAATGGTCAGGAGAAAAGGACCTTACTTGAAAAATATTTGAACTATCTAGACGGGGATTTACCTTCTCTAGAAAAATTGCTACCATATGTCCTACCTACAGAAGTAATGAGAGGAATCTTGGCAGCGGGTAGATAGTTTCATGGTCATTTATACCTATTTATTAATTTTATCATCATAATTAATACTTCAATACTATTTTTTATATTTTTTTCTTCTTTAAAAAAATATTAATATATAGATAAAGTTGAAAATGTTATGAAATTTATATATAAGTGTGGGTATCCATAAAACTATTTGAATTCCTCTTAGGATTTCTTTTATCTAAATGTTCAAACTCCATAACCTCTTTCAACTCTCAAATTTTCGCATCTTTCACGCAATAACCTCTCTATCTCATAAATTGTTTTTAGGAACGTTTATATTTAATAATTAATACTTCAATACTATTTTTTATATTTTTTTCTTCTTTAAAAAAATATTAATATATAGATAAAGTTGAAAATGTTATGAAATTTATATATAAGAGTGGATATCCATAAAACTATTTGAATTCCTCTTAGGATTTCTTTTATCTAAATGTCCAAACTCCATAACCTCTTTCAACTCTTAAATTTTCGCATCTTTCACGCAATAACCTCTCTATCTCATAAATTGTTTTTAGGAACGTTTATTTTATAGATCAAATGTTATATATTGTATATTTATGGGAATTCATATTGTTTAACTTATGGTTGATATTGGAGGCCTATAAATATTTATAGAGATTTTGTAATATACATTAAGTTGTCACATATGAATAAAAATCACTCCCTCCTTCTTCCTCAATTCTCTTGTTTTGCTCATCTTTCTTCAATTTTTTTTATTTTTAGAACAAAAAAAATTATTAATTTAAAATACATTTAAGAAAAAACTTTGATATAAGTGAATTAATTGAAAGTGACTTGTAATACGGAGAGAAAAATATTTCGCCAGCAACAATTTGTTTAAGGAAAAAAAAAAGATGAAAGCGTACTGATAAAATAGACTGGGGAATAACTCCCAATCTTTTTATTAAAAAAATAAATAAGTTAGCTATTAAAGCTTTTCATCACTAAAACATATTTCATCACCTAAAGAACAGAGAAGTTACCCATAAGTCCTGGACAACAAAATCAAATATAAATAATAGGTTTCTATATTATATTTAACATTAATGGATTCCGGTGAATTTAATATACATAAGTCAAAGTTTTATATTTAAAAGTCCATTTGCGTAATTTATGAGTCAAATTTAAAAATATTAAGTGCTTTAAAACCTATTATATTAAATGAAATCTTACGTGTCCAATTTTCTCACCTATTACAGACGAAATTTTCTCTAAAAACTTATCCATCAGTAGAATTTTCATAGATTGACAGCTAATTTGGCGTCCTTTAGATTATTTGCAAATCAACCCAAAAACTTAGTAACATATTTGCCTGTCACCAGCTTTACGAAACTTGCTGGTCCAGTAGCGGCAATCTTATCGCTTAGATAGTCTCGTATTTCCTTAATCCTGTTCCTGTATATTCCCCCAATTGCGGCAGCGAGACTAACGTTGATGCAGCCCATTTATTTGACAGGCCGAAAAATTGCTTCCACTAGGATTTAGTTGGCTATAGGAAGCTAAAAAGGTCGAAGAAATCAAACCAGGCCGCGTTATTATTACTTCGTGTAATTGTGAAATTAAGTCACCATACTGAGATGATTTTTTATCGTGATGATAATAACATCTAGTTAAGCAGTTGATCACCAGTATCCTCTGGTATTATTCCGATGATCCTGAACGGTTAATTATATATTATAAGACCACGTATAATTTCCACAACCCGCATCATAAATTTTTATTTTCAATATTCAATGACGTCGATCGTGCATGGAAGGATAACGAAGATAACTGCCAGGGGAAAGTGTACTGCACAAGGGACCTTCACCCATTCAAGTTCAACAGTGATGCACTGTAAACACGTGCAAAATCAAAACTGACCTCAAAAAAAGAACTTCCCAGAATGACTTCAATTGCGCACATCGGGGATATCACCATCATACAGCCGAAGCCGCTTTAGAAACCTTCCCTTCCTGGTTCAGAGTTCCGCCACCGCCTTGTGTCCCATCACTCCCAGCAGCCACCTCTCGGTGTGGAGGCACCACGCCACCCCAAGTCGCCGGAGCTGCAATGAAGACCTGCCTTCCAGCGTCCCCGTATACCATCTGTGGGTATCCAGCAGGCTCTGCTGCCACCTCAACCTTTGGCTGCACTGTTGCGCTAGTTTCAACGCCGTTAGCCCCAATTCTCGGCGGTGAATGTGAATGTGAAAGAGAAAGTGGTGCCAGTGGTGCTCCATTGTAGAACTCACTTGTTTGGACCATTCTCGGGACTCGATAGTATGGCTGACCCACAGGTCCTGTCACGGCCCGCAGAGTAGCAGCATGGTACATCACGGCTGGGGCAGCAATGAGATACAGCGGCTGCTCAGTAACAGTTGCAGAAGCCGATAACGAATAACTAGCTCTTGCCATGAGTCTCTCAGGTGAATAAATCGCCGCCGATCCCGGAATTGATACCGGAGCTGGAACAATGTGAACGGCCGGCGTCTCCTCTTTCTTTGGATTTTTCTGAAAGTTATGGTCCATGGTTTTATTAACTGTGCCATTGTCTTCATCGCCTTTTAGTAAGATCCGGTCATTCTTCTCCAAATGCAGCCTCTGTGACTCATCGATCTGTATCTGAACCTCAGTTGGTGATCCCGCCTGTTCTGCAGCGATGTGCCGATCTTCCGATCCACCGTCCGTTCCCGAAGGCGAACTATTTGCCTCCACATGCGGAATGGTAGGTGCAGCAGGAGTAACAGAATCAGGCAATTTCGTCGCTGAAACAACTGAATATCTGTAATCCAATCCAGAAAGAAAATCCGGACTCGCAACCGGTATAGGTGCCGACGGTGAAGAGCCCTTAACATGTGGAATGTGCACGGAATTGAGAGCGTCCACGAACCACTGCTGCTCCGGTTTCAAATCGTTCGCCTCGAAACTCGTCGAAGCAGAAGGTTTTGGTGGAAAGAGGAACAGCCTCAACCTAGCAGGCTTCACCGACGGACGTTGAGACAGATCATACTCGACCATCATGTGCTCTAGATCCTCATCGTTAGTGACCGAAATCAAAGCGTCAAGATCTTCACCGGGAAGTTGGTACTTGACGAAAACGTCAGCGTTGCAGAGAGAAGAGAGCTTCGCCATCATAGCCGAGAACTTAACGCTGCGATCAACGGTTATGATCTTGGTATCACCGCCGACGTAAGCAAGCTGGTTATCGTGGGTCCTAAATTGAATATTTCCACCATAGCTGCACATGAACTTAACTTTGTGGTTGTTGTTGTTGGTGGTGGTGGTAAGAGGATCGTCCATCGATGGATTCTCGTAGTCGCCTTCTTGAGAATGAGGCGAGGAATGGCGGGAATCGGGGTGCAGGGGAGCGAGGGACTGGTTCTCCATTGCTAGGGTTTCAAGAATCGAATCACGTTTCAGGAATTAAGGGGCCAGGGTTTAGGGAAATTGAACGTAATAAGAGGCCTCGAAGCGGTGTGATGATCGGTGATATATATATATATATATATATATGTATATGGGGTTATGGCAGGGAAAAGAAAGTGGTAAGAAGCATTGCCCTCCGTATTGAATTGTGGATACTGAATTTATGGAGTGAGATACTGGTTTGTTGATTTTAATTATAAATAATTTTTAAAGTTTTATTTCATTTTTCTCCTGGCGGAACTAATGATTAATCTTGGATGAAAAAAAGAAAGATGAAATTAGAAAATGTACCTCTATACATAATTAATCCCACTCTGGTTTGTTATAGAAAGTACAATGTGTTTGTGATAGAGTTGCAGCATTTATAATTTTATATATAATACCGTTGGAATGAATGTGGTGAGGATAGGATGGAGCCAGTGGCATTTCTTTTATAAAGACTTCATCTGTGGATTGAATTAATTTCTATAGATATTTCTGTAGTTGCTTAGCCCGGGCAAGACTGTTGAATTCCAAATGAATCAATCTGTGAAGTCTGTGGATACAACCACACATTCACTGATGAGCAATTACACACGTACGTAGTACTAATTAATTATATCACTCGACCAAAAAAGTTAGTTTCCGTGCGTGTGTATTTATATAGATAGATCAAGGGAAAAAAAAATCAATCACGGAGAGGATACCATTATTCTCCTCTGGATTCGGTTGATTTTCCATTTTTTTCACAGTGGGATATAGGAAGGTTCGAGTCTTGGAAAAACCGAACGTTTCTGTTTGGAAGAATGTACACGTGATACTTCCATCCCATGCGCCCATAATGTATGGATATTAAAAGTGTTCAGAAAAAACATGAGTGAAGAAATACAGACAATACAACAATGAAATTAAAATAGACACAAGCTAAAATCCAGAGTTTCAATAAATCCTTCGTGATTGATTGTCATAAACTATGGCCCCATGGATGCTTAGTTGACGACGAAGCGGCTGTAGGTAGGTGCTACCTGATACAATATTCTGGAAACGAAAGTGAAAGGAAAACCAGAGAAGCCGAGAGCGAGAGGAGGGAAGAATTAGAGTGAGAGAAAATACTGCGTATTGATCAATTGCTTCTGAGTGCATTGTGCTTTAATGCAAGTGGAGATAGAGTAGCATCTAACGAATGCTAAGTCTAACTAACAACATATATAATGTAAATGAATCTAGTCAGCAAAATACTATTCAGTGTCTAGTTTACAGTCTGTCACTAACTCTTGGTAGGTGCAAATTAAAGAGTGCACACGAAGTATTATCCGCATCTTATCCAACAAGCATTTGCCTCGTGGCTCTTTTCCACCAACACTGTGAATTATATTAAGTATAGATATACATCTTTTTTCTAAAAGCTATTTAAATAATAACCTGCCCTAATACCCTTCACTGCAGGGATTAACCACAGCTGTTAAAATACCAGTTCGTCGCGGCGAACCAAGGTAGTTAGAAATATTTAAAGAAGCATGTCAAAAGTTGTGTATTCAAGTTCTGTTTGGACTGATGTTATTTTATGAACTACTTTCACTTAGATGTTAGACTACTCCCATATTTTTGTCATATACACTCTAAATCATATTTTAAAAAAAAAAAAATAGTTTTGAAAAATCACGCGGCCTTGGAAACATCCCTCACCACTCGCACCCAATAAATCCATTCAGCATCCAATCCTTTTCTATTTGGTTATATATGTACTATGGATCAATAACTGCTCATCGTTATCAGCGACGTCGCCGAGTAACAATAACACAACCAAGAGAAATTGCACCACGTAACATGCTCTCTCCAACGATGCCATATCACTAAGTAGTTTAAACCCATGTGTCAGCTGTGGGAGGCTTTTTTTTAATAACTTTAATTCAGTAACTATTATTAAAAAAAAAGTTACTGAATTAAAATTATTAAGAAAAAGCGTTCCACGTCAGCTGACACATGGGTTTAAAACTACTTATTGATATGGTATCATTTGATTGGATCGAGAACATGTTATGTGGTGCTCCAGGAGCACGCATGAATTTCTCCACAATCAAAATCTCAATTGGCATCGAGCGACAGTGGCTTAGCCACGTAAAGTTAGTTAATAGAGTTTCCAAATACTTGTTTCAAGACATTATTTTTATTCTGTTAACTGTAAATAAAAATATTTTGATTCACGCGTTAGTTTTTTACTTTCTTCTCTTGACGATTTTCATACTTTTAATAAAATATTCTTTTAGTGGTGATATTTCATGGCAATATTTCAAATAAGGTCGCGGATAATACCCATATTTTTTTTTTTTTTGCCGGTGAGGATAATACTCATATATTACTGCTGAATGTTTTAAAATGATAACCTTCCAAAGATTTGGAGGCCGTCTGGTACGACGGATTCCAGGAGGGGGAGAATTTTTTTTGGTAGTTAAATTAAAAAAATTCAAAGAATTAGGGTTACAAAATTTTAACAAAGATAATGTGTAAAATAAAAAGGTAAGAAAAATTAATTAAAAATTTTAAGATACGATTTTGTCAAAGATCTTCACGTTTGCTCCCTTTTTTAAACGTCAATTAAATTGATCATCAAATGAAATTTTAATCAAAGTTGGAATTACATAGGAAATAATGGATGCAAGACTTAACATAGAGTACGTCTATTAGCTTAAATTGTTCAACTTTTTGAAAGTGAAAAATCATGCTGATTTACTCCTTAATCAACATGAACAAACAGTGTAAAATCAAGCATATGTATATCATTTATTTAATATTCATGAATTGATATAAATCAAATCATATTTTACTTTTGTATATTCAGTTAACATTTTTTATAACGTGATTATTTTAATTCAAAGACAAATTTTTTCATAAATCAAGACCTAAGCCTGGAGTTTGAAGAGTGTCACCTTATTTATTTATGACTTAAATAATAGTAGTATAATCTTTTATACATTTATTTCTTTTACCAACAACTTTCTGTACATTTATATATTTGGCATTGATATAATAACCTGGACATTGATATTGATGATGATATAATGTCATTTTTATGGTACAAGATTTAATGTCATGTTTTTGGCCAGAGACAAGATTTAATGTCATTGGTAATGGTAATTCTTATCTTCCAACTCATCATTATCAGATCCATAATCCGCATGTTCGACAGGCGCCGAGCCTTTGGGAAGCCCAAATGAAGTTTGGGCCTTGTATTCTTTATATGTAAGAAAAAGGACTGGGCAAACTATTAAGGCCCATCTTTGATACGACGTCGTTGAATTCAACTATCAACTGTCCAGCAAAGAATTGGATTCTGGGTTTAGTCCGAGCGACGGAGCTTTTTTCCAGCGAGAAGAAGTTTGAAACTTTGGAAGTAACTATCAACTATCAATTTGTCTGTGAAATAGATTCTGAGAATTGATTCCCAAACAAGGAGTGTATCAGCTATGGTGAAAGCCGTAGTCGGAGAAGAGGCTCAACTCAAATTGGTTGAGGATCGTCTCAGCCAATCTGCACTTCCTGCTGAGGTACTCACTGCCTTTTCATATGCACTTCTTTGGTCTGTGAAATATTTACATCACGTATTCCATTTCAGTTTCATTCTTGGCCTCTTTCTTCCATTTGCAGGTGGGCCTAGCAATAGGGAAGCTGAGTTCCACTTTGGACCGAGGATTTGTGTTGGATTTGATTCCGACTCCGCAAAATGATTCTAATGAACCTGCTTGCGCCATCATCGATACCTCCAAGGACGACAAGAGAAGGGGCTCCAAATCCAAATCTCAGTCCACTGATTCTTCCTCACTGTTCATCGATATGGATTGGGTTGCCGAACATGGCCGACAGGTTCGTTAATTTAGTTTGGTTAATTACAAAGTGCGCCAGCAAGACCTTACGCCGTGATCTCTTGATTATGTCGCTCGTGTAAGTAACGAGGGTGGGATTTCAGGTGTCTAGAATGCTTGTTGGTGGCATAAAGATTGTTGGCATATACATTTGGGTTAGTGAGAGTACATTCAAGAATTCAACCGGGGTGCTTTGCCAGGTATCATACATTATTCGTTTGATAGTAATTTAGTTCGACAATGAAGTTTTTGAATAAAGTATTCGCGGCTACATCTGTGTTGTTCAGTAGAATTATAACTTATATCGATGGAACACATTCCTTTGCTATCCTTCAGACAGTGAAGGGAGTTGCTGAAGCGGCGTCTAGTTTGGAGACTGACTGGGATGAAAGACTGCTGGTTCACGTTTGTTATAGCCCAAGGAGGTGATCCGAACTTTAATAGCTTTTTATGTCCTAAATGACCTCATTTCGCTGATCCACCTTTCTTTTGACATAACTCACATGTATTTGAGTGCAGATGGAATTGTCGAAGCTGTTCACTATCTCCAAATATTACATCAAGTAGTTTACGGCCTTGTGATTTTAAAATGGGAAAAGTTTTGAATTCCCTTCAAATGTTTAGGTGCATGTACAACTTCAACCTCAGGTAAATTTTTAATTTTGCATTATTTACTCTAATTTTGGTGACTTTTGACTATCTTCTAATCTACTAGTTCATTATATCAATTGCTATATGAAAATAGGCCAGGTATGAATGGTAGTAATAAGAAATCTGAAGTTCCTAAATATTATGCACGTTTTGCTAGATTACCTATATTTCATGAAAATGCCACAAAGTTTCAAACAGTGAGTGATGTCCTTCATCATGCTATATATATCCATGCCAAAGAGCTTAAAGGTGCAGAGGCCTTGGTTGATGGTAAATTGGTAATTACACCACCCAACTACTCCTAACTTTCAATTGTAATCATTATATAATGAGCATCATTTGCATGTAATTTCCATTCTGTCGCTGCTATTTTAGTTAGATTTTATTTCTTCCTTCATATAAATTTAGGTTGATGATAATGAGCAATTCTCATCTGATAATGTGCATGAAGTTGAAATGCTTCTACCATTTATGAGCAATTCTCCAGTTGAAGGTAAGTATATCTGCAATCATATGCTAAATTATCCATTCACTATTTCCATGTTTCTGGTGGTTCTAATATTTCCTTCGCTAACATAGTAACATTAATGATTGGTATGTTATAAAGCATGCAGCCGAAGAGATGTTCTGGGTATTCTTTACTTTAGTGGTTCGATATGTTCTTTTGCATACCTGAATTCAAAAGAGCCAATTTCACAGGCCATCACTGATGTAAAGGTAATCAATGGCTGTCCATATTTATTCTATTCATCCTTCCACTGTAACATCTTGTTTATTTGTTCAAGGGTGGTTTAGTTTCACGTCTTTAGGATTTATTGTTGGATGAACAGGAATTCTTGCTTCGCCCTTTTGCATATTTATATTTATTCTTAATTGGGGAAATCTGGATACAAACTGCAAAGGATAGCCCTTCAAGAGGACAACAGCTCCTGAAGATATTGAAAAGTTAATTATTATAAAGCCCAATGGCTTGCATGATCTATTAGCCAACATCATTTAGTAGGACAAGGCTTGTGTTGTTTGAAGTTGGTTGATGTTGCATGTTTTTCTTATGAAACTCTTTGTATGTTATAAACCCTATATATATTATTATCAGACATATTAATAGTTTATAGTCTTGTAGTATATTTTGGAATCCATGAAAGGACCTTATGAAACTGCTGACTTGCCTATTTTAATGATGAGGCCTTTGAGCAATGGGTTGCATAATCTCCTTCAGACTGCACTAACTTGGGTCCCCTGTTTTTGTCCTCTTATATCCTGGATCATGGTTCTTTGTCGCACAGGGAGATATCATTATGAGTCTGCAAAGTAGATTGGATATCATGTGTGACGAGGCAGAGTGTGATTCAACTTCTAATATTGATGATAGCAGAGAAGCAAGTGATGAGATATCAACTGAAAAGCCTGTCGCCAAACTTGTTTTGCAATTATTGAGGTCGGTGATTTATAATATTGATATATTTGACCCTTGGATATATTACAATGTTGCTTGGTAAGAAAGCTTGACCAACTTATGTGTATGTTCTCAATGTAATGCTACAAATGATGCCTTTCCAATTCTACAATTGACTGCTGCGATGTGTGCTTAGGTTTAGCAGTGGCCGCATGGATCCTCTATCTTGTTTGTTTTTATATAATTATTGCTTTTGATGACCTGATAAAATTTGATCACTGAATAATGTATTTCTATTGCAGGAACGGTGCATTCCATATTTGTTTTCCATTACTAACCTGTTATATTGATAAATACTACTCCATGCATAGTGTGTTGCAATGTAGTTCAATCTTAGGGGACATGGCCTATGCAAGAAAAAAATTATTTGTTTACCTTAAATACCAACAGAGCGCTCATATGACAGTTGATTCTTGACATCTTGTAGCTGAAACCCTTTTTTACTTGGAATTATGGTGATTCAGTCATTTATTAAGCTTTAACCATATTCACTTGACTGTGCTTCCTGAAAATACATGTTAGACTCCTACAACCTGGGAGGTTGTCTTAATTATGATTACCCAGGGGTTTATTCATTTGGTGAGGTTCTTGTGAGGTTCAATGTATTTAATTTTAGTATATAATATTATACGCATTGCTACTCTTCATTATGATTGCCTGTTGATGCTTTGTGAATTTTCCGTGGATCATCAATTTACTTTCTATGGCAGTGGTGTTAAATGTATATTTATTTGATTAGTCATTTTAAAGTCATACACCACCAAAACATCAGGAATTAATATTCTTGATTATTCTTAGCCATTACAGAAAAAAAGATATATGAATCCATTATAAGACATTTCATTATTTTTGGTTGCCAATACTTTGGTTTTTAACAATGGCTATAATAATTATCACTCCTTTATGAGAAACAGAAAAGAATGCAGCCTTCCGCTTCCTAGAAGGGTCTTTGCACCTTGGCTGGCAGGAATTTATGTATGTGACTACTTGCAACCAACTGAGACAGTTGAGGTTTGTTCTCTTCCATATTTAGGCATAGAACTTTGGGTGATGACTTCTTTTTGCATGTGCCTCTGGTTTGTTCTCGCTTGTTCATGCGGCAATTTGACATGGTTTCAAATGTGCGCAAATTGAGGGTCATGTTCATATATTTTCCAATGTTGTGCACAGTCACAGGGTAGGCTAGCCTGCCCACAGAAAGAAAAGAAAAGGAAAACGAAAGTGTTGCACTGGTTTAATTGCTTAGCTGATGCTGACTTGGGTTCCTTCCTTGCTTTGCACATTTTGGAAGGGATACTGCCCTCAGATCCAGAAAAAAAATAAAAACAAAAACCATCTCAGCGAATGACTTGTTTGGTGTTTTTACATGTTAGTTTTAAGAGAATCTTAAATCAACTGGTATCTTGTATTTAAATTACTGTTATCCTGTAACTTGTTTGCGCCTTCTACTGTCAATGTAATGTAGAAGCTATGCTTTTTTTTTGCTATCTGTTATACCACAAAGTTTCTTTTAATAACATATTTATATGTGATCTTCTGACTAGTGGTTTCATGCTTCCCAAGGTGCTAAGAGATCATTGTACAGAGCTATTATCTGTGAAATCTCCGGCTGCTGACTCAACGATTTTGGAGCCAGAAAAAGAAGCCTCAGCCATCGTAAGCAAATCTTTTTGGGATGTAGCTGTGCCTTTTGGTTTAGCTATTCCACACGTGGAAGAGAAAGGCAGAATTGACGACAGAGGAGAGCGGTCGATTAAATCTTCAAAGTCGTTTAACATTAATGTTGTAGCTGCTGGTCTTGTCCTTTTCCTCGCAATCATGCTTGGTTTTGCTCTCTTGTTGCTAAAGGGCTGACACATCGATAAACATGGAATTTCTTTCTCGATTAATTCATACACTTGTGATGGGAGAAAATGTTTGATGAATCCAAGCCATGGACATACATTTTCTTAAAGTTAGAGCCCGTTGGTGTTATATATGTATATATTATGGTGATCCTTCAAAATGAAACGGGAAGAATTAGAAAATGAAAGTAGAATCGACAAAATACAGAAGGGTAGATCTTTATTTGGGTTAAGCAAGTGTTATTTTCATATTTTTTTCAATCACAGCAATTTTTCATATTTGGATGATTGCTCTGTTTATCGATAGATGCTGATTCAGATCGAGAATAGAATTTCATAAGCGTGATTTTATCCTCTTTCAATGTGAAAACATTCATGGAAACTGTTCGCCTCCCCTAACACCGGAAATAAAACTCGAGGCATTGACCTTTGACCGCAGACAAAAGAACGCTCCATTCCTTCCGGTTCCTTATCTTTTCGGCGTTTTCAAGGAGATGGTCGGCACGTTTTCCAACAAGATGCACGCAATAATCCTCCCACCAAAAACAACCGGCCCCCAAAATAACAAGAGTAATAATAATAAATGAAAGTCATGCCTATTCTTCACACATAAAAATTAAGAACATTTTACAGAAAGTTAAAATTATTGTCTGCATGTATCCCCACTATCTTTAAATTTCGGCACCTAGATTTCCAATCTTTTAGGTGGCCCAAAAAAGGTTTCCGATTTTCCGGATACAATAAAAAATAAAATTTTTCGTATAAATGCAATCAATGCAGTAAGCATCAGAAATCAGATGCAACTTGCATTATGTATGTATGACGTTGTCACTCGGAACAATTACTGGGTCGGTCCATTTTCTGTAGTCTTCTCCTCAGCAACATCACTGGGAAGATCAAGGCCACGAGGAATCTTGCCGGGATAGTTTGTGGTTGACTTATCTGATCCAATCAAACTGCAGAAGTAAAACTCAAATAAATTTTCTGCATTAAAGCATGGATAACTATGTGTGTTCTACTTATAAAATGCTCACCCTCTGTCAACGATAACCATTGAACGCAGCTCACAATTAGCAAAGCTGGGGAAAAAAAAGGAAACTTTTTGTGGAATGATAATTTAAACACTGTAATATTGAAAATAAATACGACATTGGATAAACATTTCCATCATGTAACAAATTCCGTGAGTAGGATTTTCCTAATGTGATGTCTTCTTTTCTTCCTCTCCCATTTTTTCTTCAATGTAAATGATTGGTTTTTAACGGCGGCGTGAAAGAATTTTATCAAGTAAACTCTCATATATTTAAATAATTCAATTCAATTAAGAAATGCCAAGGTTACAGATATTTATATCAGATATCTGCTTGCTAACATAAGCATATCCGGAAAATATCAGTAATTGCCAGATGAAGATTTTTCCTTTTTCCTGTTCATTTCCTTTCTTTTCGTAAAGGTCTGGAATTGTATCTTCAGAGCTAATTAGAAACTCAAGGAAAAGCGTATTTACTGATTACTCTTTCGGACGCATGCGTCGTAACCTGTACAGTCAAGTTTAGCAATTATTTCCAAGGAATGCTTACTGTTTGCAAATTTCATTCTTGACAGTTGGATGACAATCATTTCCAAAAGCGCTTAGGGCATGAAATAGAAAACCACTGTGAGAAACAATTGCTATCTCCTTCTCTTTACGTGTCCATAACCTGTACCAATAACGAAATCAAGGGAAAAAAAAGGTCAGACCCTTTGGTTGTGGCCATTTCCGGCCTTTGATAGGTAACACACATACAATTGCCTACAACATAATTTTTTCGAATGTTGAATATGAAAAGAAAAATGCGAGATCCATCCAAACAGTGGATTTTGATGCCATCATCCAAATGCTCAAATTCCGATGCTGCCAATAATTCCTTGGTCAATTACATGCACTACAGGATTGTACTCAAACGTGAATTGCAGAAATATAGGACCAGTATTAGTCATAAGGTAGTAAGGCCTCTTTGGTGAGCTATGATATGGCTTAATGAAAATTTTCCTGTTCTTAACCATACATAAATTGACAAGAAACGCCAATTGGAATCTGAAATCACGAGCTCACCACTTCAAAAACTTCAGCCCTCTAGCAGCAACTGCTTCATCCTTCTCTCTAACGTCAGGTGTCCACAAAATGTCATCGTCACTTTTTACCTAAAACGAATTTAAGTAAAGTATGAATACAATCCAACCATATTTCAGTTACTTGCTACCAATTTAAGCATCAGAAAAAACTTAGTTATAGTAGCTCTCGTTCACATTATGAGAAGTCAATCAAGATATCATGTATCACTTACCAGTGAAAAGTCAATTGCAGGGAACATATCCCGGTACTCATGAATGCTTCTTCTCTTATCGCAAGGATGAACTCCCTGAATTACAAAAATAAGCATGACAGAAATGTAACAGATTAAGCCAAATGAAATTCCAAACAGGGGATTATGAACAGATTATACGGTAAACTTCTAGTCTCCTTTCTCATCATGGTTGGCAACCATAAAAGTCTTCTCATATAAAAAGGATGGATCCCTAGTTGCAAGAATTAGAAGCCAAATGAAAGCTTAGGGCGTTAAACTTTGAACCTCCTTCCTCCTCATCATAGATTAATTTTGTCACCAACCACAAACAAGTCCATATGCCACATAAAAACACCATATTAATTTTATGAAGAGAGAGCTGGTCGAAAGCTTCTGGGGGGGGCGGAATAAGAGAAATAGTGACATGAGAAGTCAATTCCATGAAGGACCAAACACTCAAACAGTAACTGGGCCAAAGTTGGCGCTCACACGTACAAGTTTACTTTAGCTTCCTCAGGAAGCAAAGAATTTAAGATGAGCAGGTAGAAAATATAAAGCTTATGAATTAAATTGAGGTAGTTCATCTAGTATATTTCCCAAAAGTAATGCTGTTTTCTCCTGAAGCTTTCCAGATACAAAAAGAAGTAAAGCAGACGGATAGGAACAGAAAAGATCTATCAAAGTAAAGAAAAGGTTGGTGTTAACTAAATACACAGCTACAAAATTTTCATCAGGCAGAATCTAGATTAACAGTATTACATACCAAATGCTCCCGGCAAAGCTCAACTGCTATAAATGGAGGGGAATTCAGACTAGAAATTGCTGCAAGCTCACTATGTCCAACATTTTCCTTCATCAGAGGAGGTGCATCAATCCCGTCAGTGTATGCTTCACCACCAAAGACTCCAACTGCTGTTTGCATGGTCCTGAAATGCAGTAATTAGCAATTTCAACTCACAATGTCTTCCAACTATAGAAGGTGTCTTGTTCATTCACTGAAGCGCAACAGATTAAAAACACATATCTGCAGAATACCAGCATAATACAACAAAAAACAGAGTACACAAAATCGTTATTGACTGCTCAAAGGACAAGTTCCTACCAAGACTCTTATAAATAACCTCTAACTTAATTATTAGAGTGCATGACAGAATGAGTTGTTCACAAAAATATCATATCCAGATTTTCTTCCGCTTTCAATAAAGAAAAGGAATCAGGAAACATTGCTCTCGCATAGTACACATGTTCAAAACTAAAACGTAACTGGAAGATGTCAGATTGACAGATATCAGACAAATGCTAGATGTATACACATACACATGCCAGATCAATAGACAAAAATAAATAAATAAATAAAGGTATCAGACTTTTCACTCCTTTCCTCAGTTAGCTTCTAGAGTCCCTACCAAAAAGAGAATGAGAAAATTCTCTCCTGTAAATATGACAAGCTCCCTTTCTAAGATAATCACTTTCCCATCTATCAAATACAAACTTAATTACAATATCGTGTTTCTATCATGTTATCTTATGATTATTTGTTGCAGTCTACCTTCCATGGGTTCTAATTACCTTTATATCCACTCAGATCAATTTTAAGCTTTTATGGTGAACGGCACCAAGATTCCATTTTTCAACTTACATGGCTGAAGAGTATCATAATCAGGAATGGTTCTGCAAACCTTTTAGAAAGGCCTTTATCAGTTATATAAAAATAAATAAGGCAGTGGTTACAGTAATAGAAGCAAGAGATCTCTACAAAGCGAGCATTATACAAGTCGTAACAGCATTCCCAATTATTAAAGTCATACCTTAACAAGGGGGAAGCAATCACTAATTCGATTTTCTTGGAAAGACCACATGCTTGAACATGCGCCCGCAGATGATCAACCTGTTATAGAGCCCACATAACATATATTTGGCTAGGAATATCTCAGCAAAGGAACAGACAGGAATTTTATGCTAAGACACATCCTCATCAACATAAGATTTTTTGTCCCTCTTCACAATAAAATTATGGCAACATATGGCTATGATACCTATCTCCGACTGAAAGTATGAAACGCCTTTCTTCTTTATAGTTGAAAACACTTCCTAAAGGAATTCCATACAACACAAATCCATCTTCAAATGCTTGATGAGATAACAATAAAATGTTCTAACTCAAGATCACCTGCTTCCACCCAAGAGGGGTTAGTTGTGCATCAAAATAGTCATACGACGTGTATGCTTCATGGTTTTTTTCTCCTGCTACGTTGTGAGTCCCTTGTGCATGTCTAACCTGTGCAGTATCTCAAATAAGACATTACTGCCCTTAAAAAAAATGGTGACATTGAGAATCAAAACATGTTTTGTAAACTATTTCCAAACAGATGCATAAGCTATGGAGCTCTGTATCTTTCCTTAGATAGTCAATAAGACAATAACCTGTTTCAAATTTTCAAGTTCATGGAACTTTGTCCGCATCAAACTACTTTAACGCAATTCCCTATTGATTGAAAGAAGTATACTTAGTTTGAAATACCATCTTAAAATCCGTTCGAAAAGCCATCTCATATTTTCAGTCAGAGTTATGTTTTAACACATTGATATTTGAACGTAATATTATATCAATGCTCTAGAGAAAGGAATATTAAGCTTCAATATAGAAGTTATGTGGCAAAAATTCGTCGCAGAAAATCAAAGGTCAATGAAGGTTTTGGTTCCAAGCCATATATGTTCGGAATAGGATCATAAACAACAGCCCAAGAAACAAAAATTCAAACATAAAGGTGCGACGAACCAGGTGAAGAGTTTTACAACGGTGCGATGGGTAGATGCTTATACCTTCGTTGGTATCCATATCTGCAGTGACATAAAAAATGACATCCAACAATTAAGGGTTACGGTATCAATAGTGTCAGGTCGACGTCTATATAACTTGAACGTCACTAGGATAGCTGTAAATGCAAGAAGCTACATAGACGCACTAGTCGGCAAGCACAAAAGTGTGATTAAATAGTGTATGCGCTAAAAGCAAAGATACAGCAAATTGTTGCAAGCATAAAAAGACCGCATAAAATACTTTAAAGCAAGCAAATGCGGAGATGCTATTCATCATGCTCCGGCATATGCTCCAAAGCACACAGGACAGCACTGATGGTGTATACTGCATATGAGAATTACGATCCAAGCCTCATAAAACAAAATAATTTATGAATGTGTAACTAAAGCAGAAAAGGCTTAAAAACGACAGTTTATTAGGGAAAAGGTGCCCGTTTCATTGCTCATCCACCAAAGCTTAAAACTAAAACGGCGGTTCTCCAAAATTCATGCATCAGCACAGTATACACTCCAAAACACACGGGAAAAAATCCAGCAGTCTCCATTTTTTTTGCAAACAGAGCATTCAAAATCGAAGAAAATGAGGAAAACTATTTAAGAATAATCAGACGATAATCCATTGTTTATGTACCCCTTCCACGTTAAGAAAAAGCCGGATCAATGGCACCAGCGCATTCATACGGAATCGAAAGTGGACAATTCCTCACATATTCATTCAGCATCATAAACACTAATCCTAATATCAAAAACAAAACATCAAATCACCGGATCAGCTTAAAACGAATCCAAAATTAATCGGAAACCGAGCTATCAGGAAACACCAAGCGAAACAATCACACGGCGTCAAAGCTCGAAGCAACCAACTTCTGGCTAAGTGGCCATCAAGATCAACGATAAGTGTGTGTGTGTGTGTGAAGGCGACGTGAATTCGCAAAGCAGGAAATAAAATCAGAAGAGAAGAGGAAGCAATGGAGAAGGGAAAGGGAAGAGGGGAGGAGTACCTGAGCGAGAAGGGAAACAGAGGATGGGAGAAGAACGTGAGGAACGAAGCTTGAAAATGGGAGTGGGGACAAAAGTGGGATTCAATAAAATAGGATGAGATGTAAATGGTATAATGGACATGGCGCGTACGGTGAGATGCGGTGCGTGCGTGAACGAGCGAGAAATAAGATGAGAGGATAGTTTAGTAGCATATGATGATGAAAAATCAATCTTGACAAGTAATCCTGACCTCTCGCTCTCCCTCGCCCAGGCTTTGCAGCCCCCATCTCAATGAGCTTTTGCGAACGAGAAGCCAGAGAGGCCCAGAGCCACGCGGTTCCTGGCTCGGAGGAGTCTCTTCCGAGGACCAATCATTTTTGTCTTCCTGTTGTCTCGTGCAGCGCACGTGACTTACTTTTGCATCAACCACCCTATAATGGGCCAATTTGCATGCATGCATGCGTAGCCTTACACAGGTATGAGATAAAGCTTTTCCGTCTAGTTACGTGTTAAGCAGTAAATTATGTTTAAAAAAATGGTTTCTAAGGCAAATCCAAACAGTAATAATTTCCAAACAATATGTGCATATTAAATCATATTTTATTTTAACTCACAGAATGAGTTTAAACACGAAATTATCTCCTCCAATCTTTCTTCGAGGTATTTCACTATAATGCAACTTTCTTGGAAGTTTTGATCAGTTGCTACTGGCACGACACCGGATTGGAGAAGCCGGGAATGTAACTTGTCAAGTTTTGATAGTTTAAAAAACACGAGTTGCCCGATTCAATGTGGGGAGACTCGATGGCAAAAGGTGAAAAAAGGGACAAAAATGGATAATCCGTAATTGGGTGTCCAGTGCCAACCCAGTATACAGTTTTTCTGAGAAGCAAGTACGTGGAGTTTTCATCTGCCTTTGCTTGGTGTCCGTTCTCTTACGTAACAATAATGCTAGTATTAGGTATTTTAGGCGTGGTGCTCAGCACAAAACAGGGACAGCTCTTTAATTTAAACCAAGAGAAGGTGGTCAATAACACAATTTTGTGGTCATGGAATCAAGATTCTTAGGAATATACCATGGGGCTTCCAAGAAACTGTACGGCATCGCAGCCGAGTTTGACCGTATGAACGGCCAAGAAGGGTTTGGGCCCACATATATTGCTTGAAGAGGTTCAGATAAATTAAAGTTTCAAAACAAATTAAATTCATAACTTTCTTGGAAAAGGTAGAAAAAGCAAGTTTTAAAAAAACTAGATCCAACGCTGAGTTAGTTGAAATAATGGTTTAATGATTAATAGAACAGATTGAAATCAAATCGATTATATAAAAATAATAACATTAAATTAATGATACTAAAATATAAATATTTTAACACTTTTATTATTTTTAACTAATTTTAACTGTTAATTTATTTTAAATTATTTAAATAATTATTGCCGATGAAAACTATCTTTTCATGTACAACACCCACCGTTCATCGCACTCTCTACGCTCATGAACTCTACACGTCTCCTTCTTCTCTCCCTCTCTCTAACTCTCATTAACTCTGCACGTCTCATTCTTCTCTCATTCCCCAGTACATCCAGTTCCTCACGCTCACCCTTGTTGGCGGTGACGGAACGATTCCCAAATTCAATTCTTCCTTTTCAAGCGGATATGCGAGATGTGAGGGAGAGGGGAGGTGAGACGACAGCGAAGATCAACGGCAATAGTGAGGCAAGGCAGCTGCAAAGAGCGACTACAACGGTGAGGCGAGGATATAAGAAAAAATCACTAGGTCAACGCATCCAAACCGACGGGTTGATCTGAGGTCAAACCACACTATGGATCGATTTTCGATTGAACCGATCGGTTGGATCCGCTTTTTTGTTTCTTGAGAAAAAGAGTTTCTTGAAGGTTTTTTAAAAAAAGTACAAACAAAAGTCAAGAAAGGGTTAACCACTTATTTTGTTTTCTTTTTTTAAATAAACTTATTTTGTTTATTTTGAATAAAGGCTGCATCAAATCGTACTTGATATATTCCTTGTGTTTAAAATATTTCCAAATCCCTTCTTTACTTATTTTCCCCTCAAGAAGATTATTCTTTCTAAATAATATACCCTGATAAAACTTTTACATCATACGTTAGATTATCATGCCAAGGTGAATGCAATTTTGAGAATGAGTCACTTTTTAGTTTTTTTTTTTAAATTTGCATAATAACTTGCTTCTACAATTTATTTATTTAAACAAAGTTTAGATAAATTCGATCTTGATGGCTCATCATGATTAGGGTGTACTTGTAGGTTTAAAAAACACTTATATGAATACTTATACATCATCCGTCAATAAAATCATCATATTGATTATGATTTTAAATTCACAAACTTATAAATTGTAAGTTAATTTATTACTGTAGTAAAAAAAATAAATTTATTAACAATTGAATCAACTTTTGCCGGCATTTAAATCGGCAGTACCAAGTGGCAGAAGTAAGGTGCGGGTTCAAACAGTATTGACGAAAAAAAAGAGCACCCAAATATCAGACGCTTATGAATAAAAGCAATCTTTATTTTCAAATGGGCTGTAGTAGGGCTTGGCCCATCATGGCCCATTAATTATTTCATCCTGTTTGCTATGGCTGCTTTCTGTTGCATTTGATAAATTAGTCCATGAATTGGAAAAATCCGGAGAACAAGTTTTGGAAGATTAATACTGACTAGGTGAGTTATTTAAGCAATCTAAAGATCAAATCTGACTATTTGCAACTTGATTGTAGATACAACAACAAAGATTATCCTACTAGATGGGGTCAACTAGATGGATCATATGCCGCTATTACGCTATATTGTAGACCATATTTCTTAATAGATTATTAATTAAAAGAGCTCTTTCTATAACCTCTTTAAAATTGCATTTCATTATTTCTTTTCCCTTTTTCAAAAGACTCCATATTGCTTGATTCACCCTTTTTACTAGTGCCTCCACTGGCATTCTCTATATATGTCCAAACCACCTCAAACGATTTTTTACCATTTTCTCTTCAATAGCTACCACTCCAACCCGTCCACAAATTTGGTCATTACGAATCTTATCTATTATAGTATTGCCATACATCCGTCTCAACATCCTCAATTCACTCACTCCCACTTTATGTTTATGTTGTCCATTTAAAAACTAATATTCACTACCATATAGCATTATTGATCTTATAGCTATACGATAAAAATCTCTTTTTACTGTATAAGATATCTTCCGATCAAAAATAACAACAGTAGCTTGCCTCCATTTACACCATCCACCTTGAATTCAATAATTAACATCACTATCAATTTCACCATCTTGTTGTATAATTAATCTCATGTGTCGAAACTTTGTAACTCATGGAATAGTTTGATCCTCTAATGTCACCACCAAAATACTTCCAACTTGTCTGTTATTAAATTTCTAATGCATATATTCTATCTTGCTCATACTCAAACGAAAGCCTTTTAAATTTAAAGTCCTTGTCTAAATCTCAAGTTTAGAGTTAATCTCTTTCCTTTATTTGACTGAAAAAACTATATCATTGGAAAAATCATGCACTTAGGGATCTCTTCTTTGATAAGCTCGGTTAGAACGTCTAGTACCGGGTTAAATAAATAAAGGCTCAAAGATGATCCCTGATATAGAGCAATATTTATAGCAAACCCCGTTTGCCTTATCTTTAGGTGTTCTAACACTGGTTATTATCCCCTCGGACATATCTTGAATGACTTTAATATAAGTTATACGCACTCCTTTTTTCCCCCTAAAGCTTTCTAAAGGACCTCTGTATCTATTATTGGCATGCTGTCATAACTTTTTTTATATCAATGAAAACGATATGCAATTTCTTCCTCGATTTTGATACTTTTCCATTAACCCCCTTAGCAAATAAGTCGTTTATGTTACGAACATTTATGGCATTAATTCAAATTGATTCTTAGAAACACAAGTTTTCAATCTCAACCTATTCACATTTGGAAAAAAAATCATCCATTTAAAAAATAAAGTGGATTGGGATCTTATCTCAAAATTAAAATAAACCCCTAGTCCAGGTTTTTTATCTTACATTAATATATTAATTGATATTGAAACCGATAATCTATAAATACACACGAACATGTATATATGTGGTGTCGGGAGTAGGAGTAATACTGTGTGAAAATTTAGCCAAAAAAAAAAATACTGTGTGAAATTATAGGCAGATCAAAGTTGGCGAGATTAGTCACAAGCATGCTTGCTTCTTTCTATCGTTGTTATAATCTAACCTCAATCATTGTTTCATGAAACATGTACCTATTTATCTGAATACCAACACATCATGAATAAAAGATCCGGCGATGAATGGCCATTAATAATCAGTCGACTCTTTAACAGCGAAGAGATGCCGTACACATGTTTATTGATTTGAAAACCTTCGCACAAGTCGTCTGACTAAAATGAACACCTGTTCTCCATTTTCGTAATTAAGTGTATTTTTATAATCCATAAACTAACAATCATTGTTATATAACCACCATCGTGACGAACTGAATTAAATAATATAGTACAAAGCATAAGAAAATCTTACTGATAATTTAGTTTCCATGATCAGTAAGAATCAAAGATATATATACAACCAATTATATATGCATGACAGCTCTCATTCTCCACGTACGAAAGGCAACAACAACAAAAATTTGCCAAAGGCAATAAAAATACTATAATAATTTCTCCTCAACGACAAAATCGATGAAACAGGCTCACAAGTAGATTCTGATGAAGATTGTATTTGCCACGTAGTCCACTTCTTATAGACTAAGCTTTGTCTTCTTCCTCATCTAAGTTTGAGAAAATCCTGAAGATGGCCAAATACGCCTCCATTTTCTTACGATACCTAAATAAGTTGTACAAGATGACAACCCGATGCCTTTTATATCTTTTTTATGTTCTTCATCACTGCTCACGACCCTTACTATATACCAGATTTTGGTCAATGAACAATATTTTCAAATGCAAAAGGATCGATAACCACATATATGTATAGCAATTATTAGTTAACAATGGTTACATATATATAGTTAATTTAATCACCAGACAGCTAATAATCACTTAATAAACTGGCTAGCTAAAATCCTCACCAATCAATCACGCACCAACTTAATGTGAAAACAAAAGCAGGAGCGATATATATTACTTAATGTAGCCAGATAGACTAACATGTTTAATTTCTATGTACATTGTGAATTATATATATATATATACACACACATATATTAAGAGCGAGTTTATTGGCTAGTGCAGTACGAAAACAAGTTGGATTTCATATATAATCTAACATGTTTCTATTGCTCACCTCACCTACGGAGATTGCATCTATGATATATCCACGTTATAGTCTTGACTGATTCTTCTGGATGGGTTTGATTTTTCTGGCTTTATCGAAAAAGACGAATTAATGAATCAGTTGGGAGAAATCAAGCCTTTAAAACTCTGTGTGAGCCAGTTGTACTTGATCTCCCATCGCCTTAAACATAGGACATGCGGGATTATGGCCTTTTTATCTTCTATATTAATTACCAAGATTTCGAATCTCATTATGAAAAAAAATCATGTTTAAAAGGTTATTCTCAATTCCACCAGGCTATTTTTTTTTTTTTTGAAATTACCATCAGCAATGGAAAAATTTCTTTGACAAGGGATCTGACAACTTTTAAATACGACTTATACTCCTATATATAGCAGATAGTAATATACATACATTTTTGACACATTTTCGGTGCAAACAATTAAGATCGGGGGGTATTTTATAAAAATTTACACACATTTTTTTGTAAATAATTAAATTTTTTAATTTGATTGCTCGGATGTTTATGGTTAGAACTAGAAGGAGTACATAGGTACGTGTGAGAGATTTCTGCTTTTTCTGTTCGAAGTGGAGGAATAAAAAAGAAAGTGGCTTTGAATGATGAAGGTAGGTGAGAGGCGATATCTAATATACAAAGCAGGAACTTTGATATTTTTCTTAAAAATAGAATCATTCTTTGCTGATCTCGGAAAACGACGATAGAGCTTAGATTACATTGCTGTGCGACCACCCTACAAAGAGCCGTTCGATGAACCCATGAAACAGATCACAAACTCACAGGAACCAATTGGTCATTGGTCGACATATCTTGAGAGAAACCAGTAGGTGCCCAAAAAAAAAAACTAGATTGGTATTCTTAATTTAGAATCTCGGAGTTAAACAGACGTTATCTGACGAATTACAACAAACCTTTGCTTTTCCTACAACGCTGTCCAAGGACCACATATAGTGGCTACTAGCTAGGTCACCATATACAGTATTCGCATTGGTCCATGATGAAAAACTAGTATTTGTTTTTTTGCATGTGGCTCAGACGACTACAAAGTGTTATCTGTTGGTGAAGGTGGGGGAGAGAGATATTGCTGTGATATGTGAGCCATAAAATATGTATCTGTTGTTGTGTTGTGTACATAAACTAGTTCGCCAGAGGAGCTCCCAGTTTGAAGCATAATATTAAATTTTGGCATGCGAAATTTATTTATACATGGGCTTTAATTTAATTTATTATTGAATAAGACGAAACTCTCTGTGAAATCGTCAACGTCGAAGGAGTCACACACGAACACTCATATTCAGAATTTAAATCACTCAAAATATTATTTTCTAAATTCATAAGATATACAGTCGTTAGTTGATATCCAAAATTCTAAGCAATACCGTTTAATTTTGTTGTCAAATATGATCACTGTGTAGATCATTTTCCTCAAGAGTCGTCATCCTTTAATTTGGTCGATGCATATTTTTTCCTTTTATAAAATTTCCATAGTACGCATCATTTGCGTAACTTATTTTGTTGGATCCGGTAAAGGCTGCTTATTTACCCACATCATGTGATAAAATGGTACCGATTGATGGTTGTGTTCATCCGAAGACTTGTAAACAATTTTCTATGTATTCTCCAGACTGTGCTGGAAAGCAAGGAATTTATAATAGAAAGGGCAGCAATATTTGTTGCGTTAATTACGAGAATAAAATTTAGACTGGGAACATATATGATGTACTGGGTTTATAATGTATTTATCATTTATTATATCTGTAGCCATGCAAGATATTATTATTATAATATTTATTTTGGGTGCAATGTTAATATTGTAGCATTGAATCACCTGATAATGTCTCTGAAAGAAGAGCACCAGTTGACATTTTATACAATTAATAACAAAACTACTAATCCATGATTGCAAACCTATGCTTATAATTATTGTGGCCCAATTTGTTTATACATGACTCGTTTTATTGCATAAATTAATTTAAACTTCCTTGAAATATCCAACAATAATTTCATCAAATAATGTTATGTTTGGATTAGTGGGGAGTTGGATTTGGATTTGGATCAAATCCATTAGATGGATATATAAAAATTTGTGAAACTAGATTAAACCCAGTCAAGATTTAAATAGAAAATCCATTTCCCCCCGGTAGTTTCGTTCCTTTGGTCTTCTCTGTTACAGTTTACATATGTGTTGAAGGTGTATCAACAATAATAATCCTATTATAACTTCATTAATATCATTCCAGCGCAGCAATGTGAAGAAGAAGAAGACGACGACGAAAATTTTCTTCTTTTGACCATTTCATGGCAATAGGCAACCACTGAATCTATTTGGATCAAGTCAAGATTGGGGACACATAACGAAATTCCAACACACACACACACACACACACACACGTGTTTCTCAGACTGTATGGTTCTCCTCAATGTCCGAAGTATAACAAGTTGGGAATTTACGTGGCATTATGCTAAATTGACTGCAATAATGACTTCCCTTATCGTTTTCGAACTTAACACACTTCTTCAAATTGCGAATTAGGTGGGCTGTGAATATAAGCAAGTTAGTATTTTTTTTTTTTGGTCAAAAATATAAGCATGTTATTAAGTTATTTGATATTAATTATATTCTCTCTTTTTTTGGTAGTTACATAAATTGTGAGAGGTTCTTGATTAAAATTCCCATCGACGATGTATAAGATGTTAAAATGGACACGCAAACTCTTGCTAGCTAAAGTTTCTTAATAAAATTTAAAACTGACCAGTGCTAGCTCCAATATCTGCGGCTGAATTATATTACGCAAAACGACGTATTTTTATGCAGTTTAATCTGGCCCCATCGCTTTCCCGTGTGAATTTCTCTATCAATAGAGTGATGAAAAGCCAGAAACCATGCATGGTGCAATGCATCTATCGGCACTAGTTGGCCCCATAGATGGTGATTGCTCATCTATGGACCCACAAAAACCAAAGAAAGAAAGATTTCTATAAGCAAATTCCAATGGCCTAATTTGTTGGAATTAACTTTTAAAAAATGATTATACACAATTTAAGATAAGTATGTGAAAGGAGTTTTGTCTCGATTTATGTAAAAGTAATTCTGAAAATGATTAATAAACAAGCATTTGGTTATGTCTGATATGACAACTGTGAAATTGCGCAAAACCAAATTTCTTTAAATGACTTGATATACATTTTTTTATAGAAGTGGAAAAATCCCTCACCAAAGTTATTGACCGCGTTTTATAATAACGATTTACAATTTGAGTTCTCTACATTCATTAAGAATTATAATTTCTAATTATATAATTTGAATAATGAGTTTCCATCTGGTGGGCATTAAAGACTTTCGGGCTCCTATATATGTTGAAGAATATTTATATTGCGCTATTCTGAAAGGACAAAGAGTTGAAACTTTCATGAATGCATGTAAAACCCAATGCATCCGTACCAAACTCTTATTTACTGGAGTGGGTTGAGAACATTTTGGAAACTTAAAATGTCCACTACCATCATCAATTAAGAGATTATCTCAAACTCTCGTTTGACTCAATCAAATATAATGTAAATTAAATATATTTATATTCGATATATAACTTATGATAGATTATTTAAATGATATAAATTAAATCCTACTATTTAATTTATATATTTAAATAACTTTTAAATATTAATCTGACTTACAATTGAATCAGCGATACATCTTTTATTTAATCATTTTCTAATTAATTAATTATTAATATCAGAAATAATTTGAATTTTTTGATTTCATTAGATATTCAGCTGACTCATGATTAAGTCAATAATCCACATTTTTCTTATCTAATCAGTTAATTAATTAATCTATTAATTAAGAATTATTTAAATTTTTAAATTAACTGATCCGGTTCATCAAGGGCAGATCCGGACCCAAAAATCTAATAGCAAGCAATAACTCAAAATATAAAACGAAATAACCTTCCGCGAGGAAAAGCGATCGAGTAGTTTTATTTCAATCGAATATACGACAATTTCGTTTTTAATGCAGAAAACAGTGCATGCGTATAGATAGATTGATAGAACATATACACCAGCATTCGAGAAAAAAGAGAAACAAGAGGGTGGATGTAGTTGAGATATTGTGGGCTGTGAAAGGTGGTGTTGATAAAACCACCATTTGTAGTGTGTCGGACACTCTGGTTTTCTCTCTCACTGTCTTCCACTTGTCTTTTATTTTTTCCCCTACTTGATCGTTCTTATTTGCTCATGCTTCCATCAACCCTTCCAACTTTTTTCTACTTGATCAATGTACTTGGACTTTGTTTCATCTTCCAAGCAATTCAAATTGATGTGTATACTTCATTTCATATCTTTATAATTTAGCTATATCTGGCTCACTTACTAGTAACATAATACAATAACATTAAATTTTATAATTGTTTGTCGTAACGGTAAAGAAAAAGACATGTCCGATATTATATTGTGTTTTTTTGTCTTTTAAAATAGAAATGCATATTACTCAAAAGAATTAACGAAGGCAGAGGAAAACAGTGGGAACCGTATTATATTTGGAGATGGTTTTCTATGTGCGGATAGCTTCTTGAGAGAGAGAGGGAATATATATAAATATATATGTACATACATAGTGTGTGCGCGCGCGCGCATGTGTGGGCATTAAGTTACATATACATGATTAAACTAATAATAAATCTCAAAATCCTCCTCTCTTTGTTTGGTATCTATACATGCATATGTATTACTGATCTGATCAAGGGACAAAGATGAGAGAGAAGAGCAGTAATGGTTATGGGATTGAGCGATGAGTCACTTGTTGTCGGCTTAGTTTATATATAAAAAATGAGAATCTTTCTGGGCTTTTGTTTTGAAGTGCATATATATATAATGGCAATGCCTTCAATCTTCTCTTTAAATTAACATCGCAAAGGGAATTCCTCGCAGCAATTTATAAGGAGATTCCCTGAAAAACACACGTGGACACACACCATGCATTCTCTTTTCTGCTCATTGCTCATTGTCTGCGTTATTCTTCTGAAACGTAACAACCCATCCAAACTGGCCATTATAATTTCCTTTGTCGAATAAAGCTACTATTATCTTTTTGTTGTCATGTGTGTGTTTAACGTGTCCAAATCTGTGAGAATCTATTTGTTCACGAGCTATTATTAGGATTTAGGAGTCAGTTTTACATATAAAGCCTGCTCATGGCTATATATATATCTTTCCCTCTCTTAGCTACCTGGAGAATAAAACAATTAATTACTAGCTTTATTCAACAATCCCCTTCATTAAATTGAACTTTCTATCGGCCTTGTGGGTTTCTAAAAAACCTCGATGGCTGTCCATCGTAAAATATGTCCACACTCCACACTAATTGATCTCGAACTTTGCAATGTTGTTTACTCTTATCTGTAAAAAGTTTGTTGCTTACAAAGAATTATACGAGACGTAATTTATTTTAATTTCCAGATAATGAGCTTTGCTGAGAAATAATTAACCCTGGCCCTTTACCTTTGATTAATTAGACTTTTGCATTAGTCAGGTGAGCTAAATTAAATGATCGGCTTCATTTCAATGATTCATAACGAATAGTGGCGCTGGCTGCTGCGGGAAATTCGTACGAAGCTGCAAGGAAGTCATGAATTAGGCAAAACACACTGATCCTTAATGTCTCAACCAGTTAATTTTTTTGCAGGGAAAATAATTAAAAGTCGAAATATATTGTAACGCACGGTAATTAATCGTGTCAACTCCCCACTTTACTTTTTTTTTAAGCGCTGAAGCCATAATTCCAGAAAAGCAGGTTCACATCTAATCGTTTCACAGATCTTTTTCAGCAAACTTTTCGTGTAATCCGTTGTTTATTATCCTGATTAATTAGTTAATTAATTCCCCCTTGCTTTTCATTTCTTGCTTAGCCTTGTTATTTTTTGCGCAAATAAACGATGACCATTCATATTGGACGCACGTTTCATAGGCCCGTTAATTAATTTGCTTGTACGATACTCATTATTTAAATAGTCAAGTGGACATTTTGAGGTGGAATTTGATTCTTTTACTATTTATCGGCTATACACGACTTTATCAGTATGATTCATTTACTATATATGTGTCAATTTACAAAATTATGGCTAATTGTTTATGCACAGCTAGCTAGTGTGGTTCCTGTATTCTACCTAAACATTTTTTTTTTTAAAATGTCCCGAATTTATGAAGCCATTTTCATCAAACGCCAGCTAGGTGGGTGCATAGACTTAACCCCACGTACGTGATAGAAAATGTTAACTCAATTCGCAGTCAAATTACCCATTTTTATACACAAGTACGGCTGCTGGGTTAAGCCTATCAATTCTAGTCGAAGAATATAGCATATGGGATAGATTCTCAAAATTAAGATGATCCTGATTTGAAAATACGAAAAAAGAAACCAAAAAAAACCCGGGGGATATTTTTCATAGTTATTTTTTGTTATGTAATGTGGTTGGCATTATATTAATTTAGAAATGATTTTTCGTTAGAGGAAGTCTACAAATAACAGTAGCACGTGGCTCGGATTCCTATATAGGTTGAAATTATTCCCGGAGAAGAAGAGAATTCGGGTCTGATCATTTTCCGATGAATGGCATTTTCATCGTCACCAAGAAACCGAGAATTCTATTGGACATTATTATCTGTTTGTCCAAACATCGAAAAATCATGTTAATGTAAGTAGACACAAAACCCTTCTCTTATACTTACTTTGTAAATCATAAATCATGTTTAAAAAACAGTTTACAACACTAATTCAACTTGTAATAACCCTCAGCTCCAGTAATAATAAGGCTACAAACCATAGCCCCATTAAGAAAATTATAACATCTCAGTGATTAGGATGCTCATCCAATAGTCAGAAATATTCATTTTACAAATCAGTGAGCAGTATATGTAGGGATAATAGACTTCGCTGTGTCTATATTGATACTTTGATTTAATTAATTCAACTAAAAGAATCTAATTTTTTGGTGAATAATAAGATCCAGATTAAGAAATGATTATATTTTGTCGTCAGTGCAAATTAAGAGGTTGTACTGTGCTTCAAAGTTAGCGATGTATAGCTGAAAACGTAAGGCAGTTTTAGCTTAAATGAGTCAAACAAGTACGTGATCTTGATTTGTAGTTACATGGAGAGACGAACATGTCTTGATGTGGTGGTTAATTAGTTTTAAGAAACCCTAACAACTGAGAAAAACCGCTATCATATATTACAACGGCGATAATAACAACAAGAACGATAATTAGGGTTTTTGTCATCTTCTTGGCGGGAACGACTAGAGCTGATTAGACATGTAAAAGCTAGACAGCCCCTACAACAAGACAACTTGTCCATCCCCATTGGTTTCACAATACAACACGAGCCAAAAAGGCAAATCTATTAGAATTGACCTGTGCGCCACTGTTGGCTTATTCCTTATACGCAAGAACCCACGTACATAAGCCAAATATTTATATACATTTATATTAATTTACTTTATTACTATGTTGCTGCACTCTGTGTTTGTGTAATCTTATTATACGCTAAATTATAAAATGGGTGGAAGGATATATAGACTGGCTAAAGTATGCAATGGATTGGAAAAGGAGGCAGTAGTGAAGAAAGAACAAAAATAGACCACCAACTCATTTGAAAAGTTTGGAGGCAATGAAGAGTGGGACCCAACTCAGAAAAATTTGTTCCTTTCATGACTATTTATATCTGACAACTTTTAACATACAAAGAACCTGTCAAGGGGTAATGAGAGGTAACTCGATTCTTTTGGGTTCCACACTGATACGAGGGTCAAAGTTGTCTTTGAGTTTGTCAATTGAATATATAGTTTGTTTATGATATAGCTCAGATTACGGTGAAACTCCTTTTTTGTTTTTTTTTTGGGGGGGGGGAAGATGATTGAAAGCAGATTCCATTTCAGAGAAGGCAAGTAGGTGCTACAGGAAACAAAATAATATAATGTAATATATAATGCATTACAATATTAATCTATTTGGAAGAAACGCTACCCTGAGCCACTATAAATTTTTCAACTTGTTCCTGCGTGTTCTCATAGTGATCCCTAAACCAATCAGCAATTTCAAAGCCAGAGTAACACAGAACGAGAGAGAGAAGAAGAAGAGGAGGAGAGAAAGAAGAACAAAAATGGAGGTTTCTGGCCATGATTTCTTGGATGAATTACTGGCTCTGAGAAGAGAAGCATGGGACACAATTCCATGTCCAAATGAAGAAAACCAGTTCTTGCTCCCTAATGCTTATTATAATAGTTTGGACTGTTTTGATCCAAACTCTCTTGCCTTTCTCCCAAATTCCTTCTCTGATCAACAGGTGCCTCAAAGCTACAACAACTACAGTAGTAGCTTCAACGGAATCTACAGCTCTTTACTTGATGATTTCTCAACACCCCAGATCATCGATTCATCACCACCCTACACCACTCTTGATACTACTTCTTCACTCAGCACCCCTCCTTTTCTGGTTCAAGAAGAGAATAATAACACCTTGTCGTCCATGAATATGGAAGAAGGGGGTTTGCTTGGAGAAGAGCTTCAGAGTTTTGACCTCAAAACGACATGTAAGATAGAGTCCATCAGCCATTCACCTGAAATAATGCCAGTTTTCAACATGGGCACTTGTAATTTGGAAAGAAAGAATCGACCCAAGAAACTGCTGGGACAGCCCTCCAAGAATCTAATGGCCGAGAGAAGGAGAAGAAAGAGGCTAAATGATCGTCTCTCCATGCTAAGATCTATTGTCCCGAAGATTAGTAAGGTAATAAGGCAGTAATATTAGTTAGTTAATGTTCAAGATTTTCATCGAGCGCATCATCCCACTGGTGTCGTTCTGCAGAGCTAATAATTAATTCGTGCTTATTTGTTGCATGATCTTTACAGATGGATAGAACATCGATACTTGGAGACACGATAGACTACGTGAAAGAACTTCTGGAGAAGATTAAAGATTTGCAGCAAGAAACAGACCTGGATTCAAACATGGTGAGTGTTTTGAAGGATGCGAAACCAAACGAAATCACAATGAGAAATTCACCCAAGGTATGTGGACTTTTTGGTTCCAGTATTGTATTGACGTAATCAAAATCTGCATTATTATCCTGAAAGATCCAAAAGCTTATTTGTTTCATTTTATATATCACAGTTTGATGTGGAGAGAAGGAATGTGGACACGAGGGTTGAAATATGCTGCGCAGGGAAGCCAGGCTTGTTGCTTTCTACAGTGAACACATTGGAAGCCTTAGGGCTTGATATTCAGCAATGTGTTATCAGCTGCTTCAATGATTTTACGATGCAGGCTTCTTGCTCAGAGGTACATTACTTAATTATTTATTTGTTTGTTTTAATTAAATATCCTTTAGCATTATTTCAGTTACATTTGAATTAATAATAACAATCATGTTTGGTATTATACAAAACAGGAATTGGAGCACGGGACAAGACTGGGTTCGGGAGATATAAAGCAAGCGTTATTTAGAAGCGCAGGATATGGAGGAAGATGTTTGTGAGAACAAACGAAAAGACAGCAACCACACCACTGCACTTTATAGCTTTATGTAGGGAAGCTAAGGGATTTTTGACCATTCGATGATTCCAAAGAGGTTTATAAGTGAAAGATATAAATAGCTAATTCTTTTTCTCTCTTTAACCCATAAAGGCATAAGAAGCAAGTAACATATATGGCTTCTGTTTTAATTGGCTTTTCTCTCTCATACGAAGGGCTGTGATTTGAAGGACTTGTGCTAATGACTGTCTCAAGCACGTCTCAATGTACTACTGTGGAGAAAAATTGAAAAGCTCTGTGGGTGACTGAATAATTGTATCTGTTTATTATGTGGATGTTCGGTTTTTTTTTTTGGTCCTCATCCCTTTTAGACACATAGCTCTTCTTTTTTGTTTTCTTACCCTTATATTGTTCTGTGTAAGGACATCTTTGAACGGTAACGTTGCCATCAAAATTATTGAGTAAGCTTCAAACCCAACTAGCATCTGAGTGATAGGGACCTGTACACACGTGAGCCCAACTTACAATTGGGTATTACAGAACCATTCACAAACAGCAGTGTTATCATCAACATCAGAAACCAAATCTTAAGCCTCACACCATATTTGCCCTAATTACTACCATAATCGATTAGTTGCCACCGTGGACGAAAAAAATTAAAGACTTTATTTTGGCAACAATTTAGGTTAGTCGGCAGACATTTCTTAGAGATATGACTTTCATTTGGTTCCATCTTGTTGGGGACTAATATTTAAGCGTGTGGATATGATCCATGGCTCCAAATTAAAAGGTTATAAGATGATTATCTTCCAACCTATAATCAATCATGAGTTTTATGTCAAAATAATTATATCCATCAAACCACCCAACACCTCTTAGAAAGGCAATTTTACATACCATTTAAAGAATAAATAAAAATGAATTCACAAGTAAATAAATAAATTCATGCAAGTTTAGGACTGTGTGAAGCGTTAGCGGGTGGGTGTCTTTTATCTCATCAGTGAGTGTTTGAGCCCATGATAAGGAGCACTACCCAAAAGCTTAATATATCAATACCATATTGCTGGGAAATAGTTTCTGATGGATAACTTTATTGGGTTCAAAATAATAACAATAATGCTTTCCACCTCAGAGTCCCAAACTTGATATAGACCATGACCTAATTTTTATACATGCTCAGCACACTGGATTGAAGCGCACAACTACAATCAGCAATAGCAATAGCTCTTGTCTCGTATTTGCATAAATTAAATATGGTATTGGTTTGGGAAAGTAAAGGATAAGTTGGCGCAATATTAACGGCGAGACATGCTGAGTGGAGGCACAACCTTTATAAGTGGCCGTGCTTAACACTAGTACGCCACTCTCCTTCAAATCTGCCTTTCATTATCACAGCATTCAATAAATTCAAAGTCTCTCACTCTCACCCACCCACCACAGCCAACTTCAGAGATCAGAGGCAGTGTTGTCATTTGCCAAAACGAATCCCCACAATAGCTCTTAACTTCATTGGAACCAACGTATAGCACTTTGTTTGGCTTTCCATTGAGCCATCAACGTCTCTGTTATGAAAACTAATTTAGTTCAGAGTTGGAAAACTTTAATCCAAACACAGTCTCAATCTAAATTTGATCTATCGATCTCCCATCGTGTTCTTATTGTGAGCTCGTCATCAAAGTCAGGGAATGAAGATGATTGCATTAGAGTTTTTCACTTTTTTGTGATCTCAAGCCTTTAGCTCTAGCGCTGTTTTATTAGCTGATTATCAATGCACTCGCTATTCCATTGTGTGTGTTTAGCAATTAATTGAGCTCAGGTGAATCTCTGTCTCTGACACAGTAAAAGACACTGCTCTAACCAATTCCCCAAAACTCTTCCCCTTCAACTGATCAGTAGGTCCTCAAAATCTTAACAAGCAAGATAGGCCAACCTTAGAGAGCAAGGCAAGTTTTAAAACAATCGTACACTGGTAAGGTAAGACTACTAAGCCTCAGACCCTTTTCCTTTTCCGTACGAAACGGAAATTGTACCATGCCATACCTGATTACAACACGCACTCATCAATATATATAATAAATAAATAAATTTCAAGCTCACACCTCCACTAAACCACACATAGTGCAGCAGCATCATCACATCAAGCAACAACCCCATCGATGTAAAGCATTTAAGCAGATAGCTTCCTTTATTGATCTTGCTCTTTTATATATAACCCTTTGTTTGGAGCATTTCACAGTGACATGGGAAGAAAACTGCAGAGAGATAATGGAGATTGAGGACACATCATCGTCGGCCAGAGTCTCCATAGCGTTTCCTCTGGGTTTGGCTCTTCTCTTTATCTTGTTCTTCTTCATTTGCTGCTTCTTCTGCTGCTGCTTGCACTGGGATAAAATCCAAGCTCTGCTTCGGTCTCATGGCCTTATACATCATCACTCTCACTCACAATCATCTTCTCCAGATTCACCTTCCTCTCACCACAAACCAGCGCTTCCTCTTGTGGTACCTAGTCCTTTGATTTTAGAATCATCATGATTAGTTATTACCTGATGATCTCCTGTACATGCCCTGGAAAAAAAAAACCAACAACGTTGTTGCTTTTTGTTGCAGGTGATGAAGCGGAACGAGGCCCAGAGCTTGCCGGTGTTGATGCCAGGAGATGAGGTTCCAAAGTTCATAGCCATGGCGTGCCCTTGTAATCCTCGGAAACACGAAGAGATTACGATTCAAGTTCAGAAAGATGATCCTAGTGATTTTTAATTTGCAGTGGCGCTTGAATGAAAACTTGGGATTTTCTTGAAGACGATGGAGCTCGAGGGAAGTTTAAAGATTAAGCCCAACAAACGCCAAGAGCTCTTCCACACAAGTTATACCAAGAATCGCAGGTTATCTGCATCATCATTGTGACCGGGACATGGAAATTAATGTAGGAAGTGGGAAGAATTTTTACCGGGTGGATGAAGAGATACGATGTTGTCCCATATCTACCGCCACATTTCAGGCATCTGAAATTTCTTTTACTTTTTCCTAGTTTTACAACACTTGTATGTAAACATTTTTTACTGTTTGTTTTTGTAGTTCTGAGTTGATTCCTCGCAGTTATAAATGTTTATGCACAGTATAGTTCTTTGACGTGATATTTAGGGTTTGTTTGGTAAACACTTAAAAAACATTTTTACGTAAGTCAAGATAAACTTTCTCTCACATATTTATCTCGAATTACCTAAAATCACTTAAAAAAGCTATTCTCAAACATAATCTTGAAAGTTAAAACGTCCCCTTTGTGAGAGAATGGAGCACAGATATAGTTGATTAAGATTAGGATCTGTGAGATAATACGAGTCTAATTATTTATCTGTGACGTTCGTAAGAATCATTTTCCATATTCACTTGTTTGAATTCCAAAGTCCAAAATCCAGATCATTTCTAGCGTTACGTCGAATTGCAAGAGGAACAATTACCCTATCCATTTTACAATTTAATAACTATGGCCACTAGTCCATCACGTAAAATATATAATGACTAAAGTATACATTTAGTCCTTTAAATTTACATTAAAATTCAATTTGATCCTTTAAATTTAAAAAGTACACTTTTAGTCTCTTACCATTAACACCGTTAGTTTTACTTAACGGAAAATATTAATTCAATCATTATTATGCAATTAAATGATGTTAAAATGTATTTAAATATTGATTATGTAGTATACTTATTTTTATATTTAAAAATTTAACCATATTTTATTAGCATTTAATTGTAAAATCACGATCTAAATCTAAATCACCATTTTTCGTTAATTAAAATTAACGATGTTAATATTATTTGATTTTGGTCAAAATCAATCTTGACTAGATGCTTCTCGTTGCATTGTTCAAAATCATGCACATGCATTTTAGCCATATCCGACACAGTTTCCAACAGTTTACTCCACAGTACATCAAATCCTGAGTTGCTCAAAATCCGTCAATTTGAGACTTGGTAATTTTGAAGAGCACGTTAAAATCAAAAGAATAATTTTCTTTTCCCTTTTTATTAGGTATTATGTTTTTATCAAATTTTAATCAGCTCTCTATCGTTTTTTTGTCCTTTTTCACCATAATTATCCATACAGTTTAACCAATTTATAATTCAGTCTGCGGTTTTCTCTCCTGATCAAATCTTTATGATTTCACTTGGTTTTTAACCAAGTCTCTGCAATTTTATATGAATGGTAGAGTTAATAAAATAAAATAAAATAAAAAAGACCTAGTTAAAAATCAAATAAAATTATAAAAACCGTGAATTAATTCTCCCCTACGAGTAGTTGAAGACGTAACACTTAATTTCACCCGTAGTCCGTATAACTCATTTTGTTCACACATGTCATATGCCGATATGCGAGAATGATATTGGCGCAAAAAAAAAAAAAAAAAAAAAAGATATGCGAGAATGATTCCTAAATAGTACTCTGGTGTCAGCCATGACTATGACTATGAGTGACCATAGTGACTAACCTTGTCTACATTTTTTTTTTCTTTTGCATATTTATTATCAAATCTGAATAGGATTTTATTTATAAGTGGGAAAATATGCATTTGTCCCGTCTTAGAGAAGATTTGATGTTGAAGATGTGAACAGTTGTATGTGCATTTTATTTTTTGTAAATCAACGTCATGATTGGCTGAGTTTGGGCCTTAAGAGGGCATCTTCTGGTGCTGGGCGCTTGGGATCGCTGGGCTTACCATTGGGCCGGCACATAAAAGTGGGTCATTGTACGGTCAACCTACTTGATGGTTTCACTTTCATAACGATGATAAATGCTATTTTAATTTTGAGTTAATATCATTGTTTATGTTTATAATTTGATGGAATTTTGATTTAAAAAATCATATCAGAGATATCTATACTTTTCTCAAATTTTTAATTTGGTGCCTATATGTTATTTTCTCTTAATTAAACTTTTAATTTTGCTTTGTTAACACTATTAACTCTTATATAGCAGGCTAACGTTACTGGCAAATTAAAGTTATTTGGATTAATTATGTTAAATAGGTAAAATTAAGAGATTTAATTGAGAGAAAAATATACACAGGTACCAAAATCAAAATTGAGAAAAAAATATAGGCAATTCTTATATGGTTTTCCCAAAACCAAATTAAGAGCTAGAAGTCATTAAAAATATAAAACCCAATTGTTGAACTATGGAATAATAAGGATCTAAAATCAAATATTTGAAATTACAATAACCATGATCAAAATTTCCTTAAGCCATGGGAACTAACAATGTTATTGATCATCATAAATATTGCAGACACTTTAGTAATCAGGTGTACGGATTCTTTCTTTTCCCCCTTCATTTTTTGATAATACCACCTGCATAGACTCCAAACACTGTACAAGAGTTAATTGATTGCAAACAAAAATTTGCATTATTTTCTCTTGTGCCTAATCATTATAACTGCGCCTGGCCAGTTGCCCCCTAAAAATTAAAAAGAATTGAAGCTATGATTACTGCATAGTATTCTACTATTCTTACCTGCCATATGTATCATTTTAAACGGCCAAAGTAGGTCACGATTCATAGCTTATATGTATTTTCAATTCTTTAATCTGGTGTTGATTTAATTGTACAACTTTCAATCATGTGAGTCAATTGACATTTTTATATGAATATAAAATAATTTCATTAATTAATATATTTATTATTTTTTATAATTAATTTACTCGATTTATTAACAAAATTAATGTTTTAGAATTTATGTTATAATTAAATAATTTATTTAGTTTAACATTTTTAATCTCTATAGAAAAGTCACATATATATTTTTTATATTAAGGATGAGAGAATGTAGCATATTATGTTGGGCCAACCATGTCCATAATTTGCTAAATAAATATCTGTTTTAACCAAAAAAATTTAGTTGATTTGGTAAAGAATTGGCTTACAGCCTATAAGGTTGTAAATTCAAATATCACGACCAATATAAATATTTTGTTGGTAAACGATTTGTAAGTACTTTGATATGCAATGTCTTTGGTGAACTTTTGAAACCATTGGTAAACACTCTTTAAGATTGAAGGAATGCAGTGTCTTTAATGAACTTCCGAAACCTAACTCAGGCACACTTTTTGGTATAAAAAAATATATTCGTTTTTAATTGGTACCACTTGTTTCATAGCAAATTGTGTAGAGGCAGGGGTAACAAGTAAGTTGGGGGGCTATTGGAATGGCAGTATCCCGCAATATCTGCTCATAAATAATGGTGCCTATTCATCCCCACAAAATCGTTTTTAAATTTAATTAACTCGGAAGTTTGGAAGCAGCTTTTGAGGAATCATGACACAGAAGTGATTATTATTGTTTATTAATTGTGCTGGTTCTCAACGTTAGAGCAGAAGGCCGCAAGAGTCCTTCCCGCAAATTGTCGACCCTCTATACTCGTCCCATTCTCATTTTCCAAGGTTAAAAAAACCTGATCCAACAAACACTGGATCGGTTAAAACCGTGGTTTAAGGATTAATTAGTGTGAATAGAAATTAGAGAATAAAACAGTAGTTTTGTTATTCTGTTTTTAAATTAATAAGAGCCCAAGCCAATTATAAGAAAACATAAACAAAACCTTAACCACTTACTTCCCTTCATCATCCCTCCTTCTCTTTTTCAATCATCATCTACCTCTTCTATGACAATTCAAATCTTTCTTCGTTGGTTCCATTTTTTTTAAGTATTATTGGCTTTTGATTTTTTTCATTAAAAAAAAAACAAATCGAGTAACCCCATCTGATTCGACAGATTGACCGGTCTATTACCAATGCATATCGATCTAAGTTAGTTCACCCCCATTTTAATTACTTTCCATTTTGATGGGTGACCCCTGACTGGACCAATGGTCGATTCTTAAGTTGAACTGACCGGTTCGATTCGAGTTTGTTAATGCTGTTATTTTCTCTTTCTTACATCATTATCCTCCTTATCATTATTAATCATGCAAAATTTTTGTATCACTAACGCGCATAATCAATGTGTCCACTGTGAAAATCCATCTCTTACGCTAAATGTGTATATTCAATTAATTAGGTAGTTGAGATTTTTTTTTTGGTTATTTCTAAGTGACATCTAAATCCTTTAAAATATGAAGCAAAATAAAACCACTTATTAACTTCTTTTATATCGTGAGGAGAAAGATAGTGTTCTTGTGTAGAAACGGTGATTGAGTTAGTGAAATGAAAGATAACATGAAAAAGAGGGAATTGGAGCCTGATGAAACCCAGGATGATCTCTCACAACACACGCACACATCCTTCTATATAATTTGCCTCGTAAGTGTAGTCTGCGAAGAACATCGTTCATTGTTACATGTCACTTTGCAAAATGTTCTCTCCCATGGTAATCTGGATGTTTGGGCCTGAATCTTTTTGTCACCGATTATTTCATGTCATTATAATTATAATGTGTAGATCTGGAGTACAGTGTGTTTGCTCTAATTTGATGCTCCGAGTAATTGATTTATTCAGCACTTACTTTAAAAAAAAAAACGGCTAATGTATTAAATTTTAGAGATGTGACAATGCGTTTTAATTACACATCATTGCTAATCTTTATTGGTAAGAACAATCACTCTATGTTGGAATTTTTATTTCCATCACGTATCAGGCACGAACAACGGGAGTGGATTTTTTTTTTTAAAGGAGTTTAATTATTTGATTCTAGTTGGATGTCCTAATTTAGTATCACCAAAGGAACAACTTACAATCAAAGTTTTTAAATCAATCCTAAAGTTGCGGTTAAGGAACTGTTTGCAAACCTTTTTGGTTCGGTCACGAGCCACTATCTCAATTACATATAATTAATTTATTAGAAAAAGAGAAACATTATCATTATTCTCGAGCCAATGGGATGATAAAGCAGAGACAAACATCAAATGAAAGGGGGAAAATATAATGACAAACGAATACTTTAGCTGTCTGTGCAGTTTTAATTTATTTTTGAAGTCCACATCGATCGTGAAAACAGAACTTATTGCAAATAAAAACTCGCACGTAGAAGCACAATCAGCTAAATATTCTCCATTGAGCTAATGGGGAGATAAAGGAAAAGCAGAGAGGCCAACATCAAATAACATATTATACATGTAATGGCGAAGCGCAAACAAAAATTGAAGGAATTAATGGAAGTAGAATGGTACTGCATTGTTTCATGATTGGACTGTGTTAGTATTTGTCAAAATAGTATTTAATAAGTGAAAACCAAAATTGTACGAGGCGCAGTAAAATGCGTAGAGAAAACTAAAGGAATTAAAAAGAACTGCAAAAAAAGCCAATGTAAATCAAATATTTTTTTTACCCGATACACCCTCGGTCCATGTTATTACTGAATTCGTTTGAAATGACGTTGAAAAAACATATTTACATAAATTAATACAAATTATTTCTAACATATTTATTATATAAATTGTGAATCACAGGATTAATCCAAACAGTAACAATATTAATGTGGATGAATTGCCCTTGGAACTAAAAACAAATTAAGAAGGGGAGTTGAATAGTGAATATAGATATTAGATGCACAGAGTGAAGTCGTGCACAGCCAAAACTCTCATTCTCCACAATTCAAGTGCGATTTCACACTTGACACCCCATGAAATATCCTTCAAATTAAGCCTGAACGCATTAATGATACGTTTACTTAAAACCATTACAAGATCATTCAAAATTGTTCAATCATCTTAGATTATTTATGATATCATATACGTTTTGTTAAAAATAAAAAAAATAATAAAAAGGGATAAAAACCTAACAATTAAGCATGATGTCCTCACATTTATCAGATAAATTTACAATACTGTGAATAGCCTCTATAGAGTCACTTAAAACGCTTACATTTCTATAATTTCGAAGCTCAAAAACATTTCCTGATACTCGTAATCAAAGCGATAGTGTAAGGAAGGCATTCAATTTTTGGCAAGAGGCCACAACTTCAGTCGTTGATATCATCCCTAACAAGATCTTAACGGTACAAACAATTAATAGAGCCATCAAAATCCAACACGATCCAATCAGAATACGAGTCTTTCCTCCATACTTGTTCTACGGCACAGCCTATCTCTCGACAATTAGAAGCACGTAATAATCCAAACGTTGTTTCAGTTTTATTTTTTCATTTATAAAAAAAAAAAAGGTGTACGAAAAGGACACTAAAAAGGGTTTGGGTGGATGGATGATTCATCATGGTGATCAAAGGAGGGTATGAGGGTGGATGGCGTGCGCGTGTCGTCACATAGAAAGGGGGGCGAGATGATGAGGGTGTTGAAGATCCAACGGCCCAGAAAGCAGAATGATAATATTTAACATGCGCAACAGTAAATACAGATGATGCTCCCTCTCCTTAACAAACAGCAAAGCGTGCAAAGGTGTGCCCATTAATCATGCTTCCAGAACTCCACCATTGAGGGGAAAAAAATAGAGGAGAGAATAAGAGGCGGTTCATAATTTGTAATTACATGTGAATTTTACCACGCTCAATATAACTATGTATATGTATGACGAAATAATAATTTTTACTGCTTAACGTACGCAGAGACAAAAAAATGGATGGGATTATTCTACATGTAAATATATAATTTCTTATAAAAGAAAAATAGAAATTGGTCGGGGGGAGGTGTTAATTTAATAATTTAAATAAAGCATAAAATTGATACACATTACGTCATGAATTCCTATATGTAAGTAGATTGTGCTTCATTATCGCATGCTAAGGAATGCATTACAATTTTTATGTCTTTACGCACTCATAAATCACTCACACCTCTCTCCTGTCTCTTTCTCTCTCTCCAGTAGAATTTAAATGGAGGTAAGATTGAAAAAAAAATTATTAATTACCTACAAATGGCTTATATTTAGGGGCAATCTCTTCACAGCCAAGCAGCTGATCAAAATATCTATAATAGATGTTATTTAATTTACCCCAAAGTAGTGTGTCCGGAAGCAAATCACATATACATTCTGACTGGACTGGACTGCAACACTGATGAGATGCAGAAAATGCACATGCTTAATTGAATGAATGGGATGTGAAGCGAAAGAAGATATGTGGTGAAATGTGGAGTAGTAGGGAAGCCATGCACACGCGTGCATCACACGTTCACACAAGAAAGCGACAGCATGATGGGTGGTGCGCAGGGGCCCCGCTGTCCTAACCGCAGCACAGAAAAGGCGGTTGGAAGCGAGGATATTGAGCGGTGAGAGTCACGCGGGGGAAGGAGAGCGTGGAGAGAATGCGGGGAGGGTAAGTGAAGGATGTGAAGTGTCGCGTTGTGAGGCCGGCAATTCAAAAATAAAAGCCGCTTTCTTGTCCCCTCAACGCATTATCTGCTGCCCCTGTTTTCCTTCACGCCTCTCGTCGTACCACCTCCACTTCATACCCTTAAACCTTAATAATTTAATATTTAAGACTATGTTAATTTTTGCTGAGATATTAAATAAATTAATTTATTTATGGACTACTTTTAGCTGTTAATATAAGATTCAAAATATTTTTTTCAATAAATTAAAGAATTTAATTGTTTGATATATTTATCACTTATTTTTAAATTAATTTATCTGACTTGTAAATTGATATATAATTTAATAACACATATAAGTATTTTATAATATATTTATAATTATAAAATTCATACAGTTTTTTAAATTTTTTGAAAAAGCCAATTAATTTTTATATTAATAATTTAAGGTAGTATTTATCAGTTCTTTTTAAATTAATTTATCTAACTTATAAGTTTATATATAATCAAACAATAAACATAAATATTTAAAAATATATATTGTAATTAAGTAATTTATTTAACCTGTTTTTTTTATCTTTTTATAAAAATTAAATAACGTTTACTTAAAAATCGGACCGTATTTCATTTCACACCCACTTTACACTCCTCCTCTTCAGTAACACTCATATTCGCCATGAATAAATCAACGGTTAAATAAATAACTCCTGCGTATTCCCTTTTTATGTATGAAAAAAAAAATGACCAGTAAATATTCTTAATATTTAAAAGCATTTAAATGATTGTGAACAGCTTGTAACTAAAGTGACACCTTATGTGTCATTAAAAGGAGAGATTATGAGATGAAATCCCACCAGATGATATAGAGAGAGTATGTGTGTATAATGTGAGCCATCCTTCTCCGGAACGAAAGATTTTTACAACGTTGTAAAAAAGAAAAAAAAAAACTCTTCAGAACTTATTACCTTGCTTTTCCGGTCATCATTAATTCTCTTCCTCACAGTTTTCTTAACATCATAACGCGAGTCTTTTTTTATTTATGATTTTTAAGAACTTTAACATCAATTCAGGGGAAGGAGAAACAACACAGAGAATCCAACCCGCACCGAAACGGACGATTTAGAAACAGAAACAATCGGGCGGTAAAACCAGGAAGAGACAAACACAAGACAGAGCATCCACGCTTCACACAGTCCATATCATTCCCACTGTGCATGAATATATATGATGATTTTAATTAATCTGACGGAGGATCAAGAATATAAAGGTGGTAAGGGGATTTCCTTATTTGCCCCCGGAGGGCCAAAATGATGCGAGGTCTGATATAACATGTGAAAGCAGCGGGTGGGATCCATGCATGTGAGGGTGTGGGGGTATTTGGGGAATTAAATAAAGGGGGGTGGTCTTTTATAATACTGGAGAGGGAATCCTGCCACATTTGAAAAAAATAAACAGATAAAAGAGGCAGTGATGAGTGTGGTGGTTGAAATTATTGTCATATTTTCAGTAATGTGGCTAAGCATGGTATATTTTTCCTTCCCCTCATAATCACCGTGTCCCTCCTTTTCTTTCATCTCATTCACTCCCTTCCTTTTCTCTCTCGCCAGAACATACAAAAAGCCACGCTGTAATTAAAGCTGATCATAAATAAAAAAAGGAAAGCATGTATATAAACATACAGTATACAGAGTTAGATTGGTAAGGGCTTATAACCCATCAACATGAAGCCATCCAAAGGGTTCTACAGATGATCAATCTAAATTAGTCGGTTGTTATAACATTTAATAATATAAAAATCCATAGTAAATAGAATGAAATGGATAGGCGATAGCACCATCATGACATTCAGTAGGCATGTTTTACCAGAGTAAAACATTGAGCTTAGATGGGGCAGTATGGTCATTTCCGATCTATTTTCCTAACCGCCTAACAAAGAACGAGTGTGATGCATGTTATGCACAAATTCACACCCATCATCTCCACTCCTAACCATCTCATCATGTTATGTATGAAACAGTCACCGATGGAGGGGGTGGTAATGTTGGCGGTAGAAGTGCATGGCATAATTAAAACAAATTAATTGGACAGAAAAAAATCAAAACAAATTAAATATACTCTCGTGTCAATGTAGTGGTGCTCTTTTTTCTAATTTGCGTTCTAATGATAAATATAATTGATTCTCCAACTCAATTAAATGCACTATTGTCGCTTATGTAGAAATAGAAACTTTCAGGGTTCTGTGGAAGTGATGGAGGAATAGGAAAGGAACAAAGCATGCAAATATATACATCCTCTGCTCAGAGGACACGTTTCCACTATAGGTAGGATATAAGCACCTGGCATTTACCATTTATTGTCAAAAGATTCTTCACTACCTCTCGGTATGGTTCTATCAAATAAGAAAAGAATCCATTAATTATTGAAAAATAAATGCCTTTTTCAGTAATAAATTAAACATCGGACGCATTACTTTGTTTGCCGTGCGACGGATTGATACTAATGTTTAGGAGGACAGATACTCTTAACAGTAACATTCCACCGCAATTACAAGCTATTCCCTCAAAAAAGTAGATATTACCTGACACTTCTTCCCTTTAATTCTCCCTTCATCAGATTACGAACACATTGACCTAAACAGCCTTTTGCCCTTGCCTGTACATTTGCCCCAGAAACTCAACCAAAATACGAAACGTCCCGAGCCATTGTGCCTTGAGTCGAAACCCACCGTTCTCTGTTGGTCTGTACTGATTCTTAGAATTTTAAGTTTAACGAATTAAAAAATCGTTATCACTATTTGCTCAACTTTTTTTTTCCCCTTCTTTTTGAAAAAAAAAGAAGGCTTTGATAATTTTTGAAAAGGGCCTTTATATGGGGTTTTCTCTGTTCTCTGCTGCACCTGCATTGCATTATACATACAAATGCACATATGCATTAAAAGAGCGCATGTGTGGCGTTATTCGTAAAACGTTGGATCAGACTCTGGCGGGAGTCCCCTCTATCGTTCGATCGGCGGATTATTATTATTAAAACTTAAAGCAACGGAATATATTTGGATTTATATATACATATCCTCATGCATACATCAATACACAGACACACTTTTTAGGCCAAACACCATTGCATCACCTTCCTCTCTCGTCTCACACATATAACGGAGGAGTAAAGAGTGTTGATAAGGATTGAATGCATGGGATGAACTTTGTCCCTTTTGATAAAATAATATTTAACAGTAACAAGGGACATTTGCGCTTAATATTCGATAATCACTCAAATATAATTATATTTAATAAAATGTTACATATATGTCCCTATAAAAAAGGTAAAAAAAGGTAGGATTATTTATTTCTCAAAATTCACACACACACACACACGAAAACATCTCTCGTTCTCAGGCGATCTGCCCCATTTGTTACTACAAAAAAAAAAAAAAGAAGAAGAAAAGAAAATATCTCTCGTTAACACGTAGTATAAAATATAAATGAGTAGAGGGAATAAAATGTGGCTCATTTCTGATTCGATACAAAATGTGCAGGAGATACCGTAATTAAAAAATAAAAAGGAGAACAAAATAAAGGGAGGTGTATTTTTCTCAAGACACTTTCTTTTTTATTAAAGCCCTTATTTTAATGCATTGAGCTTCACATCGGACAGCAAACAAGCTTTTGTTACTTTGTGACAAATGGAGGGTCCTTAGCTCTGTCTCCCCCCCCCCCCTTCTCTCTCTCTCACAGCTAGTCTGTGTGTGTGCTCACTCTTTCGCTCCTCTTTCCTTCCTCTTCCTCTTCCTCTTCGTCTTCTTTCTGATCTGCTAATTGTACAGGTGAAACGTTGTAATCTTTCATTTTACAAGTCTTGCTTCCAAGTTTTGTTTTCTTTTACTGGTCAAATCAAGCAATTGCCCGCGGATTTTCTTGCTATTTTCTGCTATGCTTAATGTTTCTTGCTCCCACTTGGTATGACTTTATTTTTCCTTTCCTCATCTTTTATCTTTCAGCAAATGATTAACATTCCACACTAAGTTTTCCATTATTTTCAAAATTCTTCCGTGGATTTAGTCCTTTTATCTTTCTTTTTTGGATGAGGGGTATGGTTCTTCATCTTAGCTCTGTGTCCTGATCGACTAAACTGAGAATAGTGGTGGATTTCTGCCGGTGATTCTCTTCACTGGAGTTCTGTAACTGTTACTATCATTCTGGGTTTGCTAGTTTATACTATTTAAGCCCATTGTCAGCATATAGACGAGTCTTTTACTGGTAAAGTCTTCTGCTGCCACTGGACCATTTAACAAAGAGTGGGATCATAAATCATAATTTCCTCTCTTTATCTTTAATGGAGCTTCTCCTATGGTTCATTCTCTTTGATTAGCTGTCTTTAAGCAACTCCTAATAACTTAACTCTGCCAAAAAAAATTACCCTAACATGTATTTGCCGGGTATATATATTAGAATTTATATTTGTAATTGTTGATTTTTTGCAATGGAAAATATTTTGTGCACAAAGGTGGTGCTTCTATAGGTTATGGAAATTTTATTAATCAAGCTGCTGAGGCTGATTATCAGAAAGATTCTGGAGCAGTCAGCTGTTATTTATTTCTTTCTGTGCCATGTTTTCTTTTCTTGAAACTTTGAAGGTTCTGGTTGTGTAATACCATTAAATTACTGAAACATTCGTTGTTCTTGTTCTGAATAATGCCAAATGTCATGATGTTTGATAGGACATATAAAATTGGGTGATTACCGTTTGAATTCTGATGTCTCCACCGCTGCTTGGCATAGGCGAGGAAGAAAGTAAAACCAATGCTACTTTGCTGGGTTCCTCAACTGCCACTGAAAATGCACGACTCAGCACCTCGGAGTTAAAGGAACACAACTATATGGGATTTTCTGATTCTTCTTCTGTGGACAGCTCAGTCCTGTCCTTCTCAGATGAGACTAAAAGTAACCTAAACCTAAAAGCCACAGAGCTGAGGCTTGGCCTTCCAGGATCTCAGTCTCCTGACCGAGACTCAGATATCTGCTTGAGAAGCTCAACTCATTTGAATGAGAAACCGTTGTTTCCATTGCGTCCGTTAACTGATGATCACCACTCTTCAACAAAGACTGCTATTTTGGGCAGCAAGAGAGGGTTCTCAGATGCCATGAATGGGTTCTCAGAGGTAAATACTGGTTTAATAGAAGGATTCGTATTTGCTAAAAGCTGGGCCTAGCAGCTAAAGTCCCCAATAATTCTATATGCAGGCAAAATTTCTTGCTGATTCAGAGGCCAATAATGTACTGTCCCCCAGGCCTTCTCATAACATGGGGTTAAAAACAAGCTCTATGCTTGAGAATCTCGGGGCTCAAGCCAAGGCCAAAGAAGTAACACCAACAAAAGCAACACTTGAGAGGCCTCATTCTGTCAATGAAACTAGAGCAAACCTTGAAGGTTCTGCAAATAACAATAGCAATGCACCAGCTACCAAGTAAGCAGAAAGTAGGAACAAAAATTAATTTTGGGCTATGAGGCACTGATACTTAAAAACAGTTTTTGTAGCCTGTGCTGTATCATGTATCAGTCAGTATCAATGCATCTGAGGGGCTAAGCTAGGGAAATGATCTCTAATCATCCTTATGTGTTGTGGCACAGGACCCAGGTTGTGGGTTGGCCTCCTATAAGATCATTTAGGAAGAATTCGCTGGCCACTACTTCAAAGAATACTGAAGAAGTCGATGGGAAAGCAGGACCTGGTGCACTGTTCATTAAAGTCAGTATGGATGGTGCTCCATATTTAAGGAAGGTAGATTTGAAGAACTACTCTGCATATCCAGAACTGTCATCGGCACTGGAGAAGATGTTCAGCTGTTTTACCATAGGTAAGAAGTAAATCAATTATATATGAGCTTATTCAGCACTTAAAATGATTCAGAATCCGTTTGCATGGATCCAGTTACTGCGTGTTTCATTGTGATTTCAGGTCAATATGGCTCTCATGGAACTCTGGGCAGGGAGATTTTAAATGAAAGCAAGCTGAAGGACCTGCTTCATGGGTCTGAATATGTTCTAACCTACGAGGACAAAGATGGGGACTGGATGCTCGTGGGTGATGTTCCTTGGGAGTAAGTTCTGACTTGTCAATGAATTTGTTTTCTTTTAATCGGTATTTCTTTATGGGGAGAACAAACTTTTTATACATAAGAAGTTTGTAGAGTACAAGCATGTTGCTCGTAACATTGTAAATCTTTTTTCATTATTATGTGGTGAAATTTTAGTGTTCGTAAGATATTACAAAGCTGGTTCCATCTATAGACTCTCGTGATTCAAAGTTGACATTTGACATAAAAAAGTTGGAATTAGGCCATAACTGCAACTTTGAATGCTTATGTGCAGCAGAAATGAATTCAAAGAACTATGCATATCATGCATGCGCTGACCAAAGAGAAGTGATCTCATGAGTTCTAGCCTTTTATTTCAAGTTCTAAAGATTTTCATTGATTGACACTAGCTGGTAAAAACTGATCCATAACATTGTTGTCTGTGGATATCATGTCCGATGGCTGAAGAATTTGTTAATGTGTATTACCAATGACCTGTGGTCTGAGGGAATGAGTTTCCATTTTGAGAATTGGCATATTGAAATGGCATACGATGGTTGATGTTTTTGCTTGCCACTAAGAATCTTTGATAGAAGGAAGTTAAAACAAAGCTGCACCTCATTTGCTCAGTCATGAATCTCATATTTCAACAATTTGCAGGATGTTCATTGATACATGCAGGAGACTGAGGATCATGAAGAGTTCCGATGCCATTGGTCTTGGTTGGTATTTCGTTCCCAACCATCTGTGATTTAAACTGTACTTGTCTGAATCTGAACAAGGTTCTGGTGAATTATATCAGAAAAGCTGAAAAGATCTTGCGTATAACTAATTTGCATGGTTAAATAATTAAACATAAAAGTTGAAACAAAACCTTTCCGTCGTATAGGTCAAGGCAAAAATAAAGTTACTCCTGTATGTGGCTAACTTGTAAGGCCATCCAAGGGTCACCTGTTACTTAAATTTTTTTTAAACCAACTATCTGTCCGTACGCTTCTGTTTGTTTTCTGCCAAGATATAGCTACATTGAAGACACCATCAGTATAATTTTGTTCTTTTCTTTTAACATTCTAATATTATTATTTTTGCCTTTTAAATTACCATGTCTGATCCGAATTCACATATATTTGAGGTTCTTGCAGCTCCAAGGGCTGTGGAAAAAAGCAAGAGTAGGAACTAGGCAGCCTCACTCATCACATTCCATCCAGCTGTCTCTGTGATTAAAAGCTTCAAGATTGCGTGGTAAAGCGAACAGTGACATAAATGGGAGCGGATAGGACTTTACATCAAGCTGCCTTATTGCTCACGTTGTTATTTACCGTCTGTGTGTTTCCTATTGTCGTGCCATTTAAGTTCAGCAACATTTTCTTTCGAGACTGTCCAACACGTAATGAAAACCCCCCCACCAAGACCTTTATTATGGGAGTGCTTATGCTGTTATATCCTAAGTTCCTGATGTGAAATGCGGGAATCTCTAGCTTGTAAATTGCATTGTTGCCTCGACACGTCTTGTATGTTTTGTGTGATAAAAACGAACCACCTAGTTATGTGTCACTGTCATGTACCTGTTTTACCGTTCAATGTGATTTATTATAATATTATTAGGATTACCTATCAGTGTCACTCACATGTTCGGAAGCGTTTTCAATCAAGAACTGACACAGCGAAAGGGTAGAGAAATTCCGAAGCCTGAGCTTCACTGTTCCTTTTTTTTTTTTTTAACCCAGGGTATATATTTTTTTTTTTAACAATATAAAAAACGTTGTGCTTTGTGATGCTTTTGAGTGAGGCATTAAACTAATGAGATATTGTAACAATGTTAGATATGGCTGTCGGGGGTGTTCCAAGCCAGGCATGTGATTTGGAAGTTCCGTTTCATTAAACAATTTCAAAACATGCATTATTAGTACGAACTCCGCCATTGATTTGTAAAGCCCAGTTTCTACGTTAGGACCTGGTCTTGAATGTGAATCATGTGAGGTCTGATGGAATATACCACTTGTTACGTATAATCCTTCATTTGAATAATTCGGAGCAATAATTGTAACATGTATGTGACTGTGTACGCACATGCGTATACGCTTGCCTCTCTTATTCTAACTCTTGTTTTTAGATAATGAAGGTATTCTAACTGTCAAAACTGATCTTCTTTAACTAAAGGCCGTTGGATCTAGTAAAAGAGGTAATTCCCTTATAATGTGGTGAATTAAATTTTAAATCTTTACTAAAAAAGATGGTCACATTTATTCTCTAATTAGGGATAATTCTATTTGACGCACTGTTGGGCACTAAATGTAGATACCTCTTCAAACGGGGTTTAAATCTTGATTTGTCATATTGTGAGAAATTAGCCTCTCCCTCTAGATCCAAGTCCCCGTCAATAAATGAGATGATATTATTAAGATTGACGAATCAATTATTTTTCAATAATTTATACTTGTGGATGGCATATTTTCCACAGCTTACAAGCTGAATGGGCTTATCATATGAATTGGGTAGCCCGGACAGCAGGGTCCAGGTTTCAATATCAGAACTAACGTTACTATTTGTACCAAAAAACAAACATGACTCTTCTTATTAACTCAACGTCTCAACTTGAACCTGCTTCCTAAACTGAGGGATCAACGTATATGCGTTTCATATATTAAGAATGTTGTGGGCAATCCTTTCTCTATACATTCACTTCTCTTCATCATAACACTATAAGAATTTAGAATGAAACTTCTCTCCTCAATGGAACTGGACCTCAAGGATTAGTGGGACATACTTTTTATGTATCTATTTTAGAAATTAAAGTGCATGCAAAAAATGATGAAACATACATACACGGTGCCAAATCAATTATGTATGAAACGACTGGTTTAATGACAGACAAGATAATAAACACTTGATCCATAATATTATTTATGGATTTGTTTATCATATCACAACGAATCAGGTCCTCCTATATTAATTAATATCCATATTATTCGTTCCCATGTGGATTGCTAAATATTTGTTTGTTCCCATATACAAGTCAACTTGCTAATGCCTGCTACCCTCATTAGATACATCTTCCCGCATTTTTTAATTATATTTAAGAAAACCTACATATAAAATTATTGAGTTCACGTATTACCATACCAATCAAATTCAGAATGGGCTGTTATCTCTTTACAACTTAATCATACTCTTACCAGTTTGAGGCATGGTATGAAGTATGAACCCTATGATTGGTTCTCTCCACACTGTAATTTGAGTTTAATATAACGATCCTAATCCTGCTCTCTTTGGTCTTTGGGATTACCAATAAAACTGATCTACCTGATTGATGTGATGATCGCGTCTGATATTTTTTTTCTATATTATAATTACACGCCTTGCAAGTTTCAATATTTGAAATGCGCATTCTTCAGTGTTGAATTAATGCATCCAATATTTTATTTTTAAAATATAAATGTAAAAAAAAACCGAGAGAATCATCCTAAGAGAATCGTCCTGGACCCCATCTAGAAAGGTTCATCAAGAGTTATATGACCTAGCATGAGCTAGATTGGCTGTTGACCATATCAGTGATATGTGTGTGTGGTGATGGAATCGGCGTTCTGGAAATATCTCAGAAAATAAAATAAAATAATGTTGAGTAAATTGAAGAAATTGGGCGTTTAATAATAATATGGAGATTCATGAACAAAAGGAAATGAGAATGTTACAAGGAGGCTCTCTGCAAATTTTGGAGAAAGAATAGTTAGTACTGATGAGAAGGGTGGACAAAAGGCCTTAATAATCAATCCTCCTCTGTCCGGATGGCTTTAATTAATTCCCTTCCTCTAACACACACACACACACACACACTCGCACCAGTGGCAATTGAATAATAGTAGTAAATCATCAAGAGATTAGGTCATGATGCAGTATTAGTCAAATTCCTTACCTTTAATTGCTTCCAACATTATATTATCAATTTGACGTTGATAAGTCATAGCTTACGACAATTGAGATCCCAAGTCCCCGATATATTAAACTTTCTCTGTGTATTTACCGATGTCTCGTCCGAACCATTATGGAGAGCCAGAAGTTTCACCTTCTCGGAAGCAATATATAGTCGTCTTCTTCATCTTCAAATTATGTGTAGTTTACTTAACTTGAAATGAAACCATAGGCGCAGATTGGATTTAACAGGAGAGTTTGGTTCATTACAATGTTAGAATTGTCGTTGGTAGATGTACTTATTTTAATAGTGTCTCAAACTGATAAGAAGAAAATACATGTTCTGAAGAAGAAAACAAACTTGAATTGAAACCTATGAGCCACGAAAACCTAGTAAATCAATTATTGTCTTGAGTACATACTAACCTAATTGAAGGTGTTGAAAACAGAAAAAGAACTTTCAGATAGACACATGCTTAGTGCGCAAACGCCTACCTTTTGCCTTTTTAACCGTCCAATGAAGAAGACTAAGTCAATTTAAAGGACTAGAGTTTAAATTTTTAATAAACAAAATAAGATTTAAAAGTCCGCAACTTTAATGAAATCTTTGAATTTTAGTGACCCAAAGTCATTACTCTTTAGGTATACGATAACGATACAATGACCTGATGAGTCAACAAATCAAATATTTTAATTGCAATTGGAACGAACTTACTTACTTAATCTCACGCAGCCAGTTTTATTCAGTCCTATTATCAACCAAAAACAATAATTAGTTGGGCATATATATATATACATATATATCACTTCACAATAAATGCTGCTAATTGATGATGATGATGATGGCACTATGAATAGTAACTCCCAGCGCAAATTAACAAGTGCCCTCTACCTTTTACTGAATTTACATAATTGCATTTCTTACTTGGCAACTAATTAAACCTGGGCATTTGATTAGATTATGTGTACTTGCATATACCACCCGAAATTATGTTGACAAAACATGCACATTGACTTACATACATGACGTGCTGTGTCACAGAGGAATTGATTAACGTAGCATCGCATTGCACATGACTACGATGTGCAGTCATTACTCATTGCTACTTTATGCGTTACTGTAATTATTGCAGTCAGTATATAGTAGTATAAAATTCAATTATGTGTACTTCTGTGATTCGCTGGCCAAAAAAGTCTTCGTATTAAAAGCGTAACCTAAGCCTTCAATAATATCCATAGATAGATATTCTCTTCCAAATGAATTAAATGTCATTAAAACGAACGAAATCACGAACTATAAAAAAGGATGCATTGCATTACATCGCCCACAAAATTAATCATGAGTTAAAAATATCTCAATAAGTTTCATCTTTTTGAGTTGCGAGGAACACATTGACATCTGTAAAAAAAACACAATTCACACGAACTTCTTATTTGCCTAACCAATTACTTTACAGAAAAGTGACATTTTTCCCACCATTTTAAACACGAAATGCCTTTTTTAATTTTATTTTAATAAAAAGCTTAAATGAATTGGGTTTCAGAAATATATTGAAACAGAATAACGAGTGCCTCCAAAATCAACGAGTTCTTATAAAAATATTTACAGATTATTATCAACCAAAAAGCCTGCAATTTGTTTTGTATTTGTAAATAAATCCAAATATTTTACTTTAGTGGTTGCATCCAATCAGCATCTTGGTCTGATTTTCAACGTAATGGCCCAAAAAATACAATAATCATGATTCATGATGCGATGAGAAAGAAAGATTTCATAAAGCGTTCGGTCTTAGATGTATACTGAATGGAAAAGGGAGGAAGGAAAATCTAAGTCATTTATGAGAGATCTCATCACGAGGAATCTTACAGATAATGAAAGGTGTGTATGGAAGATATTGATGATAATTTACGTGACTCAATAAGACAAATAGAGGCCCTAACTTTACGCGATACACACATTCTGATTTACGCGCGTGTGTATTTAAGCCCTTGAAAAATTATTTGTGTTAAAAAAAAAACAAGTATTGGTAAGCGGGTAATGAAAGAGATGTTATGCAGCAGAATGCAATGAGGGCATGTTGGAGGGCTAGAGTTCGGAAAATAAAGAAGAGGGAGATCAAGGATTCTCATGAGGATGTGATCTCTTAATCCCATATTGGCTTTTTCAAATTTGTACTATTTTCAAACTAATTTTTATATTAACGATCAATTGAAATATTTTTTGAGTTAATTTTTATAAAGTTACAGTACAAATTGTATTTTGAACCAAAAGAAGAAGTAGGTGGGGTGATTAGGATAAACAAAATTACTTTCCAATTGAAGACTATAGGGCTAATAAAAGTTAACGAACCAATTAAATACACAGAGTAAATTCTCGGATATGAGATCTACTGTGCATGTTTCATTTTGTTATGGTGTGTAATGGACAGCTGTCAGTAGGATGAATGAGAGTGCAAAAGTAGTGGTAAAACATGATTAGAATAAGGTTTAGCATGCTAATATTGACTATGGCGTCACATGTCAATCATTGGCACAGAATCATAATCTCTTTGATTACAGTGTTGCCCCCATCTCCTCTCTCCTCTCTCTCTCTCTCTCTCTCTCCATTTGTGTTGAAATACCTGATTTATTAGTAATAAACAAACTGACGTTAACGTTTTGGATGCCTACCCATTTCTTTACTCTAATTATTATAAACTAGTTCTCCTGGAATAGTCAAAAAGGTGCCTGATGTTTGGTCATGTTAGCCTCCATTTTTAATACCTTCTTTATTGTTAATGTAATACCACCAGTTTAAAATATTCAATCATTGTGCATTATTATATTCAAGCAAATCTATATATATATATATATATATATTTATTATATCTTGTAACAAGAGGGACTGCAATTGTATAAACTCACGTCTCACTTAATGACGCAGATGAAGTTATATATACAATATCGTTTTCCCATTTCTATATCTGACCATTATCTACGAGTTGATCGACAACGAACTCTTTAATGCACAAGAATCTGTCGAAAAGGATACAGATGAACTCTTTCAAGTTGGTAACAGAGAACCTAAAGAGGAACCATTTTTTAATTAGTCAAGAATTGGGTAGAGAGAGAGAGGGAGAGGGAGAGGCTGAAGGGCATTGCATGATCCATGAAGGAAGCTTGGGTTTGGATCTCGAGAAAGAAAAGAGTGAGTGGAAAGGAATGGAGGGTGCGTGTAATCAACTCTCTCGGAAGACCAACACAACAGTTCACTTGCCAGATCTCCTTCCTCCTTAATTAAAACGATCGATATGGATTATATATATCGTAAACGTATATTGACTGGAAATTAAAAATAAAGAAAAGGACGGTTGTGTGTGTGTTAATTAATTGAACAGGGGCACGTGGAATCGATCCATCCATGGCACAATATTGGAGCACGGCCCAGGCGATATGGGGGATAAAACGTGGGATGCTCTAAGGCACACACCAAAACGACTGTGTTTCGTTTTCAATTCAGTCGATGGTACCCAATACCCATCGTCCCTCGCTTACGCACGAACTCAGAGACAGAATCCGAAATGTTTCTTGTTTATTGATTCTGTGACTATGCCTCTTACTTAATTTAACCAAGGGGGCTCAACCTAACGTGATTGTTAGCCAGAATTCAAATAAAAAAATAAAAAATAAAAAGACCCACGGAGTCAAATTAATCGGTGGTTGATGGGTGAAAGCCAATTCCGGTGCATACATATGTGACAAGTCGCAGACCCCCTCGGTACTTGCAACAAGGTATCGCTGTGCATTGCTTTCAATTTCATTTTAATTTGCTCACCTTTTTATTATTAATAATAATAATAATAGCATACATACATACAGGTCCGCTGGCTGTCTGCTAACATGCACTTCCTTCGTTCATAGATCGATGCTCGGGTCGGTCCAATTATTGATGGAGAGGCTCTACCTTCCGCTCGGTTCTTTCTGCTTTCTATGGCTTAGTCTTCTACATGTTAAAAATCACTTCACCTGTCATTTTATAAATAATTCAATTTCACGATCGATCTCATTCATTTATATATGTTCACTTGATTGATTGATTCGAACCCAGCGGGCACAACTTCTGCTTGGCTCAATCCCATCGCAGGAACAATGTTCATTTAATTAATAATAAATCAAGACATCAAAGAAAGATGCTCCTTCCAATTCTAAGTGTGAAGATAAGTGGAGACCTAATAGCGTCCTCCGAAGACAGTGAAATTCTCCGTCTGCACGGCATCGTTGTTCGAGAAGGCCTAAAAGGTTCTTTGAGCTGCCTAACTGGGTTAAAATAACAACTACACACGGAGGAGGACAAAAGGATGTTGCCTATGGTGAATAAAATAATAATGAGGATTGTGTTTGAAGATTTAAGTCAAACAGAGATTTAGATTAATTTACGTTAAATGATTCTATATGATACAGAATCAATACGGAAGATAAATTTTATTTTAAATTATATAAAAATAGGTGTTGACTACTTGACACACAATCACCATCACTAACCAAGTAATGGTTGAATGGTATGAGTTTTAAATATATATATATATATATGTATATGTATCCACCTTCCGCACACAGGGGGCGCAGAGTTGACACTTGGGAAATAATGCAGTGTTCCCAATTTCCGATGAGGAGGAGAGGTACGTCATCACAGACAGAGAGAGAGAGAGAGAGAGAGAGAGAGATGCCAAAGCGGCGTTAAAGAGAGTGGCGTCGGAATAACCGAGGAATGGATGGCAAATGATGAAAGGATTGAAATCAGCTCTATGCGTTACCGTGTTCTCTTTGGGAACCCACTCCCCTCGGTTCTCAAGAAACCCACTTTCAATGGAATGCTTCCTTCCCATGCCCTTCCATTTGTCCCCTTGTACGGAAAAAAAGGATTTTAAGCACTGACTTTTTTTTCTTATCGTTATTAAAGATAAAACTTTTGGGTGAATTATTATAAAATTCCATATAAAAGAATTAATATCAGAAAGGTTCAATTGACAACTCAAACAGTTATCATTGACAACTCAAGTTACTCGCATTGATAAATTTGTAGGATCTATCTGATATTAATTCTCTTATATGAGACTTTATAGTAATTCCTCTAAAACTTTTAGCAGCAGAGTTTTATTTAATAACAAGATAAGCAAAATTTGAGAAGTTCAACAGATAAATCATTAACCACATCGGAGATATGTATCTCGAATGCTGCTCATAATATCCTACCATAAAAAAGCTTCACCAAAATCAGGGGATTATGAGAGATAGATAAGTCATCTCGCCATTAGTTCCATGTGTTGTCTTGACAAGAGCATCTGGACATCGTATTGCTGTTCAAACTTTCGTTACCACTGAAAGTCAAAATTTCTGCAGTGTTACTCACTATCCCCTCTGGCTTCCTATATACCACTATTATCGTTTTAACAGTAGTAGTAATAATAATTCGTTGCACTAAAAATTGTAGTTACTTGTTGCTCTTTTTACCCGTGAATTTTCTAGTGTTTAAACACACATTTAAAAATTCATATTAAGCGAATGTTGGGGAAAGTATCAAAGCCATGATTGTAAAAGAAAATCATAATTTTAAAGAAACTATTGATAAACATACATAAAAAATGCATAATAGTTTATAAGTTCAAAACCATAGTTTCAAAAAATAGTGGACAAACATACTCAAATTCTCCATATTAGCTTTTAACCTTTAAAACTATGGTTTGGGGGTGGAAACCATGGTTTTCTAAAAGCTATTTTTTTCAACTTTTTTAAAAACCATTCTCCAAAATTTATTTTTAAAAAATAGCTTTTACATAAACCGAGACAAAAACTATTCTCCAAAAGCTAATCTAAATATGCTCAAAATCTCTCATAACTTCAATAGTAAAATGTCATTTCTTAAAACAAAACATTGCATTCAAAGAGGTAATTCCATTCAAAATGTTATTAAATAGTAAATGAGAATACAGACCCATATCACAATACAAGGATTCAACTCTATCCATCTCTATAGTATAAAATATAGAATAACCAGAAAAACGAGAATAGAAGTAATACCAATAGCTTGTTTGGAACTAGCTTCTAGAAGTATTTTCACGTAAGTTGAGACAAAATTTCTCTTACATACTTATCTCAAATTATGTACAATCACTCTCTAAAATCTATTTTCAAACGAACAATAAATGAAGGAGGACGATGTTAAATTAGAGGTTGATGGGTACATTTTGAGGAGTGAGGAAAGTGGTAACAGAGGGTATCAAGAGATAAAGAATGAAAGTGGACATAGGTCTTTAGTTGTAAATTAATTGGAATGCGTCCCCCTTATCATTGTAGAAGTTATAGACATTTTGAATAGTCTCCATCTATGTTGGAGTAAAGTTTACATACATGTTTTTGGAGCAAATAAAAGGTTACATACACATGGCCAAAGGACGTTATGGATGATATTAGAAGGTTTTTAAATATACATCCAAAGATAGTACTATTACATAGACATGGAGAGGAACTTCCGGGGCCAAAAAAAGAGATATGGAGAGGAACTTTCTTTTGCGACCCGACCAGCAATGATGTGTTATGATTTGTTGGATGATAAACTTAGAGCATATTTGATTATCTTTTAAAACCCATCTTTCAAAAATATTTGTTATGTGAATCAAAATAAAATTTTTTTTATATATTTATTTTAGATTACGTGAAATTACTTTTTAAAAAATATTCCTAAAATCTATTATTCAACGTTTCTAGATATTGTTAACCGTGTAATGTCATATTTTGATGTTTCCAAAGTTATTAAAAAGCAGGAGGTGGAGGCGTAGGTGTCTGAGCCACTGGAGAGCAACTGAAACGACTGCTCAATATTGCATGACGTCTGATCTGATATGTGATCCTTTTTTTGTTTATTTCTGGTTTTCATTCTGACCTACATCTCTCTGCTCCTTCTCTATGCTCATTAATGCTCCTACCCCTACCCTCTACCCCTAATACTGTCTCCCCCTCTATGTCAAAACTACATTCAACTCATGCAACACTAAATTATTCAAGATATTTCCAAATTACAGCTTTATTGATCATATCTTCAAAAATAGGACTCAGTTGACAACACTGCTGCTGGGTTTTAACTTTTAAGTCCACGAGGGGGGAACTGTCCTGATCCTGCATGCATGCATTGCCACCCTCGCCTCTTGATTTAATTGGAACTGACTGGCCAATCAACGGTAGATAATGAACCACCCCTGGGTTTGGAGGCGCAGCAGAGTGTAGAGGATAACTTCGGCTGGGTCCCATGAAGGTAACTGTGGAATTGATGATCTACACGGGGGAATCCAAATCCAGAACGGCAGGGCACGTGTCCTCGTGGAGGAATCCCAGCATTAGGCGTCATCAACTTCAATTTTAGGCTGGATTAAATGAAAAATTTATTTTTTAATATAATTTACATTTTACCACGTAAATATTTTATAGAAATTCTTTTTATTTGTATGAATATAGTTTTTGAACACTCACAAAAACAGACATTTAGTTATTTTTGCAACCTTGAGTATAATTCCTTAACACTCACACCAATAGACATTTAGTTATTTTTGCAACCTCACAGGTCGGTGATTAACAGTAATCAATGAATTCATACTGCGCACAGAGGGGAGAGACGTTGATGGGATACTTGGCGACCTAACCAACACGTGCCGGTACTGTGGCTAAAGGCGTTTAATCTTTTTGGGTAAATCATTGCATTGCTATTAAGGAAATTAATCAATGATTTAGATGTATAATGGAATGTGATGATGTACCCACTATATAAATATGACAGGTAACGTGGCCTACTCCGCTTTTGTACATTTCAATTTTCACGTATAGGTAGCGGAGGAGGACGGATCTCTCCATCCTCCCTACCTCTCCCTAGGCTCAGATTTTCTCAGCCTTTTTCATTAAGTGCGAAAGCGAGGAGCCCAAAAGTGAGACCAAGAGCTTGTGTGTTAAGTCTGGAGTTAGATATCGTAGAATCGCTTCTAGCTTTGTCTCTTTGCCCTTTTATCATCGTCTGATCCCGAGCTTTATACCCCCTAAATTCGATCCCCTCCTTTTCTGGTACTGTCCCGTGTGCCATCTTCAGATCGATCGAAAATAGAACAAAACAGAACTTCTTTTTCGCTCTTGCCCTCTGCTCAGCATAAGTGAAAAGGTATAGATAGAGATAGAAGCCAATAAAGTTTTGGTACCAAGTTCGTAGGGGAAAAGGTTGAGCTGAGCGAGCACTGCAGAATTCTCATCTTTTTTTGGTCTGTGAACAAAAAGGAATGGGAACTGGATGGAGAAGAGCCTTTTGCACTCGTGACCCTGAATCTACCATATCCGATAGGCAGCACAGAGGCACGAGTCCAAGCCCCAGCCCCAGAAGCTGTGTTCGACTGGGTTTTCTTTCCGGCGGAAGCAACCCTTCCACTCCACGCTTGCAGCAGCAATCTCAAGCCGTTTCTAGCCCGATCTTGCGTTGCCGAACAGTTTCAGAAGCGGCAAATGTGAATGACAGCCCCAGATTTCATAACAAGAACACTCCAAGGGCAACCAAGTCCCCCAAAACCAGTTCAACCTCAAATCCCACATCACCCCGTTCTCCTTTGAAGCTATCTCTCTTCAGGAACAGCTTCAAATTTCGGGTAACTTCATCGTTATTTTGATTACTTTTATTTTCTTCAACTGTATCGGTGGTGTGAGATCTATTGACTTAGTGGATTTCTCTTGTCTTTTCCGGTATCCCATCCCGCAGAGTAGTTGTGGAATCTGTTTGAGTAGCGTTAAAACCGGTCAGGGAACGGCCATTTACACTGCAGAATGTACTCACGCCTTTCACTTTCCCTGTGTCGCCGATTATGTACGCAAACACGGAAGTCTCGTCTGCCCCGTCTGCAACGCAGCCTGGAAAGACGTGCCTCTCCTAGCCGCACACAAGAACCACGCCACAGAATCAGCCAACGACGTCGTGGTTGAGAAGAGCGTCGTAAAACCAAATGCCACCCAGAAGACTAAGGAAAACTCATCCCCAGCTTTCAAAACCAAGCTTGTTGAGATGCCCCAACCATTACCACAAAAACAGCCAAAGCAATCTGAATCTTGCAGGACCTACGGCGACGATGAGCCTCTTCTATCTCCCACAGCAGATGGTCGAATCATTCCAATACCTGAAGCCGACGAAAACGCCGAAGAAGACGAAGACGACGTTGAAGAATTCCAGGGATTTTTCGCCAATGCAAAATCTTCATCCTCAATCAAATCTTACTCTGATGACTTGCAAGTAAGCGACAGAGATTCCAGGAGCGTTCAGGTGAAGTTGATGCCCGAGTGTGCCGTAGTGTCAGTCTCTCGAACCCACGAGACTTACGCTTTGGTTCTGAAAGTGAAGGCTCCTCCGCCGCCACCTCCAGCTCGTAGTGGCAATAACAGCACGACGCCGCGTCTTGGTCAGTCGCAGCGAGCTCCCATAGATCTCGTAACGGTTCTTGACGTTGGCGGAAGCATGACAGGCGCGAAGCTGCACATGCTTAAGCGCGCGATGCGTTTGGTTATTTCCTCGCTCAGCCCAACCGACCGGCTCTCCATAGTGGCTTTCTCGGCCACTTCGAAGCGGCTCTTACCCTTGAGGAGAATGACGGCTCAAGGACAGCGCGTGGCTCGGCGCATCATTGATCGGCTTGTCTCGGGCCAAGGGACTTGTGTGGGCGATGCTCTCAGAAAAGCCACCAAAGTGCTCGAGGACCGGAGGGAGAGAAACCCGGTTGCCAGCGTGATGCTCCTATCGGACGGTCAGGATGAGCGAGTCCAAAGCAGTAACATTAACAACCAACGGAAGTCCTCCAACCACGTGTCCTCGACGCGATTTGCCCACATCGAGATTCCGGTTCATGCGTTCGGGTTCGGAACAAAGAGCGGCTTCAGCCAGGAGCCGGCCGATGATGCATTTGCCAAATGCGTTGGCGGGTTATTGAGTGTGGTTGTACAGAACTTGAGAATTCGGCTGGGCTTCCAGTCGGGCTCATCGGCGGCTGAGATAAGCGGCATCTATTTGTGCGGCGGTCGAACCACATCAGCACTGAGCTCAGGCTGCGTACGGCTCGGAGACTTGTACGCTGAGGAAGAGAGGGAGATACTGGTGGAGCTGAGGGTTCCAACGTCGGCTTTGGGGACCCACCACGTGATGACGGTACGGTGCTTGTATAAGGACCCTGCTTCTCAAGAGATCGTATCGAGTAGGGAACAGGCCCTACTGGTTCCGCCACCCAAGGGCACGCGAAGCGAACGCTTGAGGAATTTTTTCATAGCCACTCGAGCCATAGCCGAGTCTCGCCAGCTCGTTGACCACAACGACTTCAGCAGCGCCCACCATTTACTGGCTTCGGCTCGTGCGCTCTTGATGCAGGCCAAGTCCAGCTCGGCCGAGGAGCATGTGCGTGCCTTGGAAGCTGAGCTGGCAGAGCTTCATTGGCGCACTCAGAACTCGATGGAGCAGCAGGTGATGGCGACGCAGGAACGCAGGAGGGTGTACGAGAGGGAGCTGGCGAGCTTGGTGGATGATAACGGTGAGCCGCTCACGCCGACGTCGGCTTGGAGAGCTGCTGAGAAGCTGGCTAAGGTGGCCATCATGAAGAAGTCATTGAACAGGGTCAGCGATTTGCACGGCTTCGAAAACGCTAGGTTCTAATTTCCTAAAAGAACAAGTTTAGCCTTCTTTTCTCTTTCTTTTTAAAAAACGTTATCTGAAAAATAAAATATGGAAGTGTAGAAGTATATTTGGGGGAGAGTAGAAAGGGGCAAAAAAAAGGAAACATGCAGTGATGGGGTGGGAGAGGAAGAATGGGTAGGAGGTGGTAAGAGACGGCGGGTCGTTTTGTGTAAATGATGATAGTGGTGGGATCAGAGACGATTGTTTGATTGAAATGATTGCTTTGGGATTTTCATTTGTCTTTGGTGTGTTTGGGAAATGCGTTGAATCACTTGCCAATGAGAAGGAGAAAATCCACCACCTCATTCCAAACAAAACATCCTGATTGGACGCTTCTCAAAGTGTTGAGATTGTCTGCGACTCGCGCATATAACATGAGCACCTGCTTTAAGCAATGGTTTAATTCTTAATTAGCAGAGGAGATGGAAGGGTGGAAGAAGTTAAGATGGTGGTGGCTGTTCAGCAGCATTAATAATGGACAAATGATTAGATTCCATCGCAGTTTCATGCCTTGGATCGCTGTGTTAATTATTAACGTTGAAGCCTTTTCTTTTTTTAGATAAATAAAAGAGGTGGGCCCCTCCTGCTACGACTCACCCCACCCTGCAATAACAGAATTGGGCCCTGTCTGTATTCTTTCTTCATGCCACCGCTACTTCTCTAGGATATCAAACCCTTAACTCACTTTGAAACCTAAACTTAATATCGTGATTTACCTCTGAAGCTTGCAAGCTGCAGTTTAACAAGGTGGGATTACGGAGGGAAGGAGAGGCGCTGACAATTCCAGAAACCAGATTCCTGTAATTGACAATTCAATGCTTTATCGCTCTGAACTGTCTCTTTCAGCCCCTGTTTTGACAACAATTTCCAGCTAATTTCTTTGGTACGCTTTAGTGCACACGAATTCATCCTTTAAATGCCCCCACTGTTTCGTCAACGTTAAACGTCAATGGTGAATTTATATCGTTTGGTCATCATTTATTAATGCATTTCCTAACTGATGGATTCCTGCTTCTGTGTCGCTTGCCCACTAAACGACAGTGAGCTCAGCCTTTTTTACCCTGCATCCGTCTGAGACGTTAAGCTCTGTTTGGGTAGATGCTGAAAATGAAATTATTATTTAATTTAAATAATAATGTATTTGATATTGTTTATATATTTATTGTATTGTTAAGATAAGAATTAAAACGAGAGATGGTAGTGTAAAAAGCAGTACATCACTTGTGGTGTCAGTCAGCGTTATTCCACAAAAATATCAAACGAACGAATGGGCTTTGGTTGGCAGCTGAATTCGGGTAACGTGGTGCCGAGGGACCATTCATCTCTTGATGGTGCCACGGTCCATCCACGCCATTCCTTCTGAGTTCCTAATTGTAGGGTGTCTGAAGCATCCACGCTTCACATTGATGGATTCTTTTACCACCACACGCCCTCATTCCAAACAAATACATAGAAACAGATTCTTCTGCCCTTTTATCTCTGTTTCGGTTCATAGGCGCTCCAGACAGATTGTATAGCCAATTCAATTCTGAGATTTTGTTCAGTTTTGGATTCCAGGGATCAATTTGATGCACTGATCACAATGTGAGATAGTTTAATAGTTAGCTTCAGTATTGTTTACACAGTCTAATTTTGGATTCCAAGGATCGATTTGGATGCCTTGATGATAGTTCAATGGTTAGCTGCAATATTGTTTACACAGTCTAGAGAAAAGCATGGAAACTTTATTTGAACAAACAGCGGAGAACCAGCGTGAACCGAGATATGCTCAAAAACCAGTCTCATCTCAGCAGAATGTGATCTCACTAAATTACAATTAGTATCCTCAATACATGGGGAAGCAGCGATCGCCAACACAATTCCTTTATGTGATATGGTACAGTCAAAATGGCAACAGGAACAACAGTGCACAAATGAGAAAACCCCAAAACAGGTGAAGCCAATCAGACACTGCGAAGCAACTATGGATAAGTCCGCCGGGGAGGTTTCTCCTGTTTCAAACTATGCAACAGAAGGATTAAATGATTCTCATTCCTAAATGGGCGAGAGCGTTTCCCCTTTTTCTGAATAGAGGTAATAAATAAGTGTGATGATCAGCGCAATTGGAGTCAGATATTACTTCTGATTTTGTTCCACCTTGGCTCGAATCTTCTGCTCCAAAATTGATACTTCTGTCTCGAGACTGAACATTCTATTCAAAGCATGCATGTTCTCAAGGGTCTCGCTAAGAGTCCGGCTGTCACTCCCGTCACATCTCAGGTGTTGCATTGGACCATGGAGCAGCTTGTTCACTATGCCTCGGCTAAGATCATCCACAGCTCTCCTTGTCTTCTTTGGGATATCATCTCCCATCTTGCTTAGGCATTTCTCAAGCTCAGCGGCCCTGATTCTTTCAGCATAAGCCCTCAATTTCTTGATGGTGGGAACAGTTTCCAGAGAATCCCTCCAAGCCTCGAATTGCTTTGATTCCTCGGCAATGATTGCCTGAGCCTCCATTGCTTTTCTAAGCCGATCTTCTTTATTAGCAGCCACAACCTCTTTAAGGTCGTCAACATTGTAGACTTTTACAGAATCAGCTTCTGAGACACAAGAACCTACATTGCGAGGAACCGAGATGTCAACAAAAAAACGAAGCCCTCCAACATCTTGACTTGCAGGAGGAAGGTCCTGCACATGATCTTTCAAGAACAAGGGGCTTTCTGATGCAGTGCTGGTAAAAATGACATCTGCTTCACCAGCACAGGAGAGAATTTCTGAAAGGGGTTTATATATAATTTCAACATCCTTCATTTCTTCACGGATCGCTGCAACTCTCTCCTCAGTTCTATTAACAACCACCATCTTAGTACAACCTTTAGCCACCAAATGTTTGATTACAAGCTTTCCCATCTTGCCAGCTCCAATAACCAACATCCTGGCCTTATCATGGGAGGCTTCAGGTAGCTTCATCAAGGCTAGTTCAACAGCAGCCGAGCTTACAGAAACTGCACCGGCAGCAATATTCGTTTCAGTTCTAACCCTCTTCCCCACTGTAATTGCGTGTTTGAACAGCCCACTGATGTTTCTCCCAAAGCCATTAATACCCTGTCCAACTTTAACTACTTGCTTGACCTGCGCAAGGATCTGACCTTCTCCTAGGACAAGAGAGTCAAGACCTGCAGATACCTCAAAAAGATGCTGTGTGGCATCCTTGTTGTAAAGCAAGAACCGATGCTCGCAAAGCTCTGAAACAGGGACCCCGCTTTTCTGCAAATAACAGGATTATTCAATATATTTATTTATTTATTTTGCCCCAAAGGATTATTCAATATATTTATTGCAATAGGATGTTAATGTAATATCAGATGCGAACTTGGGACTTACCTTTGACATCCATTCAGTGACCTCTTTGACACCACGGTGCTGCGACAAAGCAACAACATATATCTCCATTCTGTTGCAGGTGCTCAGAACAGCTGCTTCTTCAATATGATTTAGACCACACAGCTCTCCAATGGCTTGAGGCCATTCTGCTTCTGGAATGGCTAGCTTTTCTCGCATTTCCACAGGTGTACTGTGCACACTGAGCCCAATGACCACAATGCTGCTCCTTTCCTTTGTATATCCTGATAAGGGGTAATTGTATAAAATATTTAAAAACTCAATACGTAATCATGGTTTGCAGTAAAATTTGTTGCAGATCTCCGGATTTTTCCATAATCCTGACAGACAAATCCATGGGTTCAGGGCAATAACGATGATGAATAAAAGCTTGAATGATTGAAGTTCACTTTGTGATCTTTTTACATTATAAAAGGGGTGATAAATAGCAATACTGCACAACAAATCTGAAGAACATTGGGAAAAGGCTGTGAAAAAAATAAGAGAGGTCTTATTGAGCAGTTCCATAATTTAAGATATAAAGATTTTTGATAAAAAAATAAATTACAAGTGAGAGCCCAAAAAGAATTAGTTCCTCTTTTACGACGGTATCATTGTATAGATGACATTTATAAATTTCCGGGTGAACCATGGGGCTGCAATGTTTTAGAATTAAAAGTTTCAAAAGTTGTATACCACCATAAATCCCTATCCAATTGTATTGATTTATAAAGTAACATAATCTTCCAACTAGTGATACGGTTTTAGATTTTTACAGATTAAAAGAGCATAATGCAAAGATATTCTCAACAATGTCTTATTGTCAACTGCCCGAAATGAAATCAGAAGAATCAGACCAATGCCCGTGGTTGCCATTACTGCTAACACAAAATTAACATTAGAGAAATAAGAAGTCCAGCTCGTTACAGTTGTCAACAGCAAAGTGAACGTTTTTCTTAAGGTGAACGGTACACGAGCTGTTCTTAGTTCTAACAATAACGTTCACCAACGGGAGTGGTTACAGAGGACAGATAAGAGCATTCACTCTCAAACCTCAATTTGGATTCAACTAAAAAATCTCAATGCACCAAACAATTTTACTTTACCCAAAACATTGCAATGTAGTAACTGAGTTGCAGCGACAAATTTCTACATTCGGGGAAAAGGGGGGGGGGGAAAGAAATTATCCAATAAACCTTATCATCGAAACATAATCTGAAAATCAAGAACAAAGCTTACTGTCAGCAGCAGAAGTCTTGAGCTGCTCAAGAGCAGAGACGCTGTTACCATTACTTGGATCATCGGCCTTGATCAACACCTCAGGAACAGCAGCGTCGCAGCGAATTATTCCTCTCTGAATCAGGGTCTTTTTAATTGCACCGGGTTTGCCAAAATCCGCAAAACGGGAAGCAGTGGAGGTCCTGGATGCAGGGGAAGAAGATTTCAGCAACAAGGCCTCCAATTTGGCACCAGAGAAGGTGTTTGAAACAGCCATTGAGACTTGCTTCGAACCCTAACCCGAGATCGCAGAGAGGATAACGGGAAATTGAAGGACGAAGATGTCTCAACAAGGAATCGTTTTGGGAGTTGTTGACCCAATTCCTAAAGTGCTGTTACGATAAACTAAATGAAAGGGTAGGTTGAGAAACGCGTGGAGGGGTTGGTGCCAAGCGAAGTAAAGATCGTCCCTTGAACTTGGATCCTACGGAAATGCCACTCGACCCATTATTGAGGCGAAAGAGAAATTGTGATTTCTCTGAATTCTGATTGGCCAATGAGCGCGCCTTTTATCCACACTCCGCAATCTCAACCTTCTTGTTCTATCTCTTCTTAGCTGCTTCGGATCTGTTGTGGACCCGGCTTGCTCTGGAATCAAAGATTTCAGGCTCTCCATTTTCGTATATTATTTTGAGCTACATCAACAAAATTAATGCAAGCAGCCAAATATCTTTGTGGAAAATGATTGATGGCCTCTTTTCTGTTTTGGGTCATAAATAATGGAGAATTAGCTGGGGTGAAGGACGCTGCAGATAACAGTTAGTTGTGTGTTCTATATCATTAGATCAATCGGGCTTTACGTTATATTGGTTAGCCTAATACCGTCAATACATCGGTTAATCTCCGACGATCACAGTAACTTCTAAGCAAAACGACTGAACATTGATGTGAAAAATGAGGTGGCTAGTATCGATGACATGAGATGTAACTGTAGGGCTTTTCATTTAACTCGTAGGGATGGGGAACGACTCCAGGTAGCTGTTTTGTAGTGTTGTAAACTGTTGAGGGTTTCTCCTTTGGCATTTTATAAAAATACTACCCCTTCGTACAAGAGTTGTTTTTTTTTTGTTGTAAAAATTAAAAAAAAGTTAAATACATTACATTGTATTATATTTACAATTTTTCTCTAAACTAATTTGTTTAACTTATAAATTAATTATAAATATATATAAATACTTTTTAAATGCATATTTAACTTCTTTAATTTTCGCAACAAAAATTAATTGACTCTTAAATTAAGAATTCGGAGGGTGTTTCTATTAAATAAAAAGGCAAACGTTTTTCTCCTGCGAGGAGGGGTTAAAACGAACTCCTCCATTAATATTTAAAGCAGTAAAAGGCAATGGAAATATGCGAGCGATTTAGATCGTTTGCTGGGAGAAAGAGATAGGGCGATTGTACCTCTGAAGTGAACATGTGGACATTTCTTTCGAGGATTTCAAGGCCTTGTGTTCGCCACAAGCAAGAGAAAGTCGTGGACCTTGCTGTTTTTTTGTGTTTTTTTTTTTGGACACTATAGCTGTGTGTGTGTGTGTGTGTGTAACCCACGCGCACATGCTTAATGTATACAGTGGGGTTTGGATTTATAATTCTTATTAAATCTTTGCTAGAAGGCTAGAAGCATAGAATCATCAAATCATCTCTGGACAACTCAATAATTGGGCTTGGCCTTGTTTTTAAAAAGCCTTTTGACCTTTCAAGCTTCAGATTGCACCTTGAAATCCAAAAAACCTTTTGGGCTTTTTGGCAAATAGTAAAGATAAAAAAAAAGAGACAAATCCCTGTTGCAGAGAGTATCCATATTTAATATCCAATCATGTCTCAAATAAGATTGTCCCTACAAGGGGAGGGGTGGGGGGCCGAAATTGTTTGTTGTTGGGCAATCGGACTTCGATGTGATTCACACAAGTTTAGAATATCTTCCGTGTGCGTAACAAGTTTAGATTAAACGATGGGCATGAGAAATAATGGATGGCAGAATTGCATGAGCAAGCGATCAAGTATGTGAAATGTTCATTCATAATCATAACATCAACAGCAAAAGGCCTTTTGGTGATGTTGGGCAAGTGGTTCCTCCTCCTCTTCTCTAATTCACAAAATTCAGAAAACGCCTTTCACATATAATCTAATCAAATGGCTAAGCATTTCATCTCTTGGGCTCTCCGAACAGAGAGACATGGATCAACCTACTTTCCTCATCAACTGAGTAAGTGCACTGGATTACCTTGCTATCTTAATCGTCTTCAATTATTTGAATTCCTCCAAAGTTCATTTTAATAAAATTTCGATCAATGTTCCAGGCAGAGACACATCAGTACATCAGCACAGGGAAATAAGAGAAGCAACACATACATGTTACTAACATCATCAACGTCTCTTTAACCATCATGTTTCCGACCCCATGAACCTTTGACTTTTCTGGTCCACGTGGATCGGATGAACATGATCCTTGGCCCCCTTGAATCAAGCACAACACGAGCAAGAACTTGAGAGTCGCAAACAAACAAGTATGACCCCTAATACAGTCTGTGTCAACATAAAATAGAAGCTCCATTTTCCGACTCATGATTCGATCAAGTTAAACATGGATAGCCATCATGCAAGTGCAATTCTCAACATACAATACACATTCCCCAACAATCTCTCTATGGAATGGATCTCATGTCTTTCTATCAAATACATGTACATTTTGACAACCATGACCCAGTAAATCTGTTCATGAGCATAGTGCTCATCTTATTTTCTCTGGCCACGGTTATAACTCTAAAACTTGGGTGCTACATTTTCAGCTTTTGCATCACAGAATAACTAAGCTTCTGTTGATGTCGTCGCATCATCTTTGTGCTTGATCATGCCAGAATCCACAAGAATAGGAACCTCTGCGGCCAGCCATGGGGCAAGGCCCAAGCAAAGGGCATGTGCTATGCCAAATCTAGGGCTGCATGAGAAGGTGAGATTAGAAGTACTTCAGATTATTGCCTTTAGTAAAATAAACTATGAAAATGTTACAACTGCCAAGAGTAATATCCAATTAAGAGTCACTATTTAATCATGAAAAGTACAAGGTATATCTCAGAGGACTCTCTCACTCACGCACACAGCCCATATCACAGCTAAGGTCATTATTAGGAAAATATCATTGCACTTCAGCGAATGATTGAGACAGTCTCAAATCACCATTGCATAGCAATACAGGGATTGAGATGGTGAGGTTCACTGTAGAATTATGATAAAATAGATCATGCATTAAATTTCAAATTAAGCTATCTTTCTATACCCTTGAATCAAGAGCTCGGACATGTTCCGCGAAGAAACAATATCAAGTTATCAATATTCCAACTTTTCCATTCATTGAAATCAATTTGTGATCGAGATAAAGCAATGCGAGGAGATCTAATTATGAAATTACCAGTTTTTAGCCCAAAGTGGCTTGAAGTGCACGGTCAGGCAAATCTTCCCTCCTCTATACATCTGAAACGCCCATCCAAAAAGATCCATTTCATTAAATTGGAAACAAACGAACAAGAAAGTTATTTTGGGGAAAAGATCTAACAAGGGAGTAACTAAAATAAACCTTCTGGGTCTTGCCATCAAGCTGAGGAAGCTCGAGTTCTGGTGCGGTGGAAGGGTACGTAATGGGGATATCAAATTGGAGGTCGAATTCGTACTTGAGGAGGTTGTAGACATACCAGCATTTGCCGGTCCAACGTGTTCCTTCGGGATTGGCGGCGGAGATCCGAAACCAATCGTTGTCGTTGGACTTATTCATCTGAGTGTAGGCTATCAAAGCCTTGTACTCCTCCTTCAGTCTCTGCGTCCATGCCGATCCGTCTCTCGGACCCGCCTTCGTTGCCAGAAGAGGGATTTGAGTCAGCGTCGACTTCGTGTTGGGGTCCCAACCCTCCATTCTCCTCCCCCCTTTCGCTTACTCCTCACGCCGATCGATTTTCGAATTTAGACTTCTTTCCACCCAAAAGCCAAACGAGAAAAAAGATTTTTATTTCGGGCAGGGGTGAAGCTGCGTCAGCTATACCCAAAACAGATAAATACTTACATACTTCCGGAGTACCACGTTATTCATACTTTATCCAATAAAAATGTTTTAAGTGTTATCTATTGTGATCCTTTATCCTATAAATTTTTATTAATTATTTTCATTTTTCTATAACCCATTACATAGATATTTATTATCGAAAAAGAGTAATAATTAAGAGAAATTTATGGGATATGAGATCCACAATAGATGACACTTGGAACATTCTTATTGGACAGATCATGAATGACGTGACACTTCTGGATTATGTAAGTATTTCTCCCCAAAACATGCTTGTTTTGGGTGATCTGGCCTGACCTTTTTTTTTTCCTCATTTATGTACCTGTCCTAGCCTATATGAAGTATAACTTGACCTGAAATATATTAAAAAGCCTAATTTTTTATCAACATGTTTCAGACACAGACAGAAAATAGACCTACCAATAAAATACCTCATACATCACAAAAATCAATTAAAATAATCCAAAATATATAAAAAAAAAATGTTACAATCTAATTAATCAACATGTTACAACATAATAGTACAACAATTAGCAAACATAAAATGTATATTATTACATCAATTCTTCAGCACCAACAAGATAAAATATAAACACTAGTCACAAAACATCAAATCTATAACAAATAACCAAAAGCAAAATCAAGTTCAACTTTACAGTATCAACCAAACAGAATTAAGGTATATGGAAAACAGATTCTATCAAAGGAATACATTACCCTTAAACATTTGGAATGACAAAATGAGTAAATAGAATCACGAAATGGCAACATTAATTTTTTCATTAGCTTACCTTCATCACTTCTTTACTCCGCTGATGACAAAATGCAATTGCTATGAAATTATTCCTATGTGTGATTTTGACTGCTATATGAAACTCATCTCTAAACAAGTTACACTTGACTGTATTGTAGTGTGGTTATCCTTTTGGTTTTTTGATTTTGAAAAAAAGAAACAAACGAAAAGAAAGCAATCCATGTTTCAGATAGATTCTTACAGTTTAACAAATTCATTTTAAAAGTTGTCTTTTGTTTTATTTTCCACTTTCAAACATGTACAGTGTGACCACACTTGTGATTGTTTACCAAAATAAAATTTTCTAACAGCATTTATTTTTCCTCTCTAGCAACATTTAAAAAAGAATGTTACTACCTAAGTCTTACTAGCATTTTTCTTTTCCCTCTCAGTTCACAGCATTACTTACATTTACAATCATAAAATGAAAATAATAATAAAAAAATTATATCCTAAAGCTTACTTTAGGTGAAGTGAGAGGTAGGACACACAGTCACACACTATGAAGTATGGGGCTGCCATTTCCTTTACATTTCTTGACACTTTCCTTAAAGTTTACTTTATAGATTCAAATCTAAAATTGGCAAGTAAATGTGTTGTTTACCAAAAACTTACGTGAAGATATCAGCTGTTAGCTAGCATATCTATGTCAGTGCTCTTGGTTATAACAGTGGCAACTAAGAATGTTATACCAGCAAGTTGCAACTAGACAGAAAATCAGATACACGTATGTATAGCCATAAATAGAATATACATAAGAAACTATCAACTGCGTAAAACTCAACCTGGCGATAGCACATGACACCTAGCCAACTAACTGCTTGAGGAAACTATCTTTCTAGGTTCAAAATTAAAAGCAAATACAAACATCCACTACATGAGCAAACCCAATAAAACAAGAGAAACAAATCTAAATCACAGTCTCACTAGATAACATTAACACTACATCAAATAAGCAATAATAGTGAAGCATCAACACATAACTCACCTGAAAACGATGGTGGGAATTCACTATTCAGGGATGATGGATTGGAAGAGATTCGGCCACGATGGTATATCAACTGGAAATAGGTAAATGACAAAACAGATGAAAAGAATGAAGGAAGTCGATGAAGGACGATGTAGCTATCAATCTCGACTGCAACCCGACCAAGCTACAGGATCTACGAAAGGCGACAGGCGATGGCAACTCTGCGAGTGGAGCTCAAAGGCGACAAGCTATGACGATGGAAGTGAAGCTTAAAGGAGATGTGAGACGGCGATGTGAGTGGAGCTGAAAGGGGATTGCAGTCTTCAACTCTGGAGGTTGGAAGAAGCACTGATTCAACGGAGCAAATGGAGATGGATGAAAAGCCTAAAGGTGTAACAGCCATAATAAATTATTAAAGATTGTAAGCAAAATGAGTTTATAATTATAGAAAATAAATAACAAAGTGTGTTAAGATTATCAAACCTAACTTATATGTATAGGGTTCAGGTTGGATTCTTCTTCTCTCCAATCATTCTCTCTCATTTTTAATAATATAAAAAAAGAAAAGAAAAGAAAAGAAAAACAGGCCCAAATTGTCTGCTTGTTAGTCAACCTTAGTCTATGTTTGAATTTGTAAAAGCTTGGTCTGTGCCAAGCTTTTATAAGTCAGGCTCCACAGATCGTTTAACCTGTTTACACCATAATTTCGAGAGATATAGGTGACATTGTCTTCAAAATAATTAGTTTTTTGGCAAAAAAAAAAAAGTGAAGCAATTGGCGCCCACATGTTTATATCAAACGCCAAACACAAATCTACTTGACTAATTATATTTACCATGACCCTGTTAAGTCTGTGTTAAGAGTTAAGACTTTAATCTCTTGTAGTTAGGAACTCATTTCAAACTTTTGCATAAAATTTAAACCCTCAGACAAAATATCAGCTTAACTTAACGTGTCCTTGTATCTTGAATAGAATTGGGCTATCAAACTCAGTATCCACCCCAATATTGGTCCTATATTTGGTCGGCCGAAGATATTTAAATGGAGTCCCGACCATTGCCCTATAATGCCAAGGCTATAGCCCAAGTCCCCAACTTAGGCCCCAGGAAGCCCAAAGATGGGCCGCCGTTAAACCTAAACGAATCCAAACCCGAGTTCTTATCGCGTTCTTTCCGTTCAGATGGATTACCGATGGATAAATGGATACAGGTCGTAGAATTGCAAATCTGTGGTCAAAAGGCACAAGTTTGAGATCAATGTCATCTATATGACAGACGTAATTTATTTTCTGGCGTGGTATCTTCTCTTGGAAGGCTGTGGCTGAGTTGGCGGATCCTTATTCATTCCAACCAGTACGAAATAGTGGATACATGTGATGTACAATGTTTCCGTTAAGGAATTGAATGCCGAGGGAGGCAGCTTAGTTGTTGTCTTCTTAAACTCAAATCGAGTTGGAATAGTTGAGACGCAGTATATACGTGCACACATACACTGATCTTTGACCAAAGGCCGTGCATGTCTGTCTCTGTGCGGTAGCTTCCGTATCACTCATTCCCAACACTGAGATAACACGAATTAGGTCAGTCAAAGCACATAGAAGATCGCCCAAAACAAAAACACGGAAGATGATTAGGTGTATTATAGGATGAAGTCGCAGGTTGATAGGTAAGTTGTCCTTGTATATTATTATTGGAAGTCACAAGGTTCGGTGATGGTGTTGGGTACTGTTGCCATTCAAACTTGAATTTTGGGAGGAATTGAATTGCTGGTGCTGGTGGTGAGAGGCATTATTCGATTGATTCGGTGGTGAGATTGCGTACGTGACACAAATTGCTGGCCAGGCAGGCATAATGCATATACATAATGATGGTGTCTCTTTGTGGCTAATATATAGGAAGAGGAAGCAACAGTATCGTTAATACATTACATCTGTGTGTGTTGTGTCACTGTTTGTGATGGGACTATAGCGTTTTTGAAAACAAATAAGTGATGGATGGATGGATGATGCATATGCAGCATGACCCCTTTGACTCTCTTATCATTCATGAGTACCAGTCGTGGAATGTTTCCATACATACTCGAGGGAGCCCCCACTGGATGTTAGTGGGGGCACAGCAAATTTCTGTGAGTCTGTGTTTCTCTTTTGTTTTCTTGTGTGCTTTTCTTCCAAATGGAAATCAGCTTCACCCTCTTGGACTCTGTCTCTTTCCTTCTTTCACTTTTTCCTTTAATTCCCTACTCACTCGTGACTGAGTGAGTGAGTGTTTGGTGGTCGATCCTTTCATGTGTGCATACATATATGCTAATATTAATTTGTTGTTGGGGCAGCTCCTAAAAGGTGACGAGATATATATATATATATATATATATATACAGAATAGAAATTACAAGAGAAAACGTCAAACCCCTCTACTCTCCGTCACTAAGGGTGTGTTTGGTTGGAGGGGAGGGGGAGGAAGGGAAGGGAAAATGCTCCCCTCCTCTCATTTGGTTCAAAATTTTGGAGGGGAGCGAAGCTCGAATTTTTCCTCCCCTCCCCTTCTAAACCCTATTTTGGCTCCCCTACAAATTGGAGTTTTTTGAAGGGGAGCCAAATTTTTTGTCAAATTTACCCTTTCAATTTTTCTCTTATTTCATTAATGCCCTTGAGAGAAAAAAATTACTATAATTTAAAATATACTGTAATAAAATAAAAAATATTATAATAAAAATATATTATTATAAATTAATTAAAAATATTAATTATATAATTTTAATTAAAAATAAATTATAAAATATATTTTTATAAAAAATAAGTTATTATAAATAAAAATATATTTTAACAAAAAAAAATAAAATATATTATTCTTAAATAAATAAAAAAATATAAATCATAAAATTATAATTAAAACATATATTATACAAATTTATTAAAATAAAATATATTATTTTTTCAAAATATAATATCACAGGGTAAATAAAAATATTAATACATTAATTAATGTTAATGTATAAATTAATTTATATAATATATAAATAAAAAAATATAATTAATATGTAAGGGTAAAATAATAAATTACTACCATTCCTTCTCTTCCTTCCCCTCTTAAACCAAACAATGGATTATTAAAAATACCCTTCCTCACCTCCCTTTCAACCAAACCAAATAAGGTGATTTCCTTTCCTACCATTCCTTACCCTTCCCTCCATTCCCTCTCCTACCATCCCTTCCCTCTAAACCAAACACACCCTAAGGGTGATAATGCAGGTCAGCCTACCGGTTGCGGGTTGGCTCGCCGCCGACAAGGTTCAAATACTTGTATGCATGAGTTGAAAAAATCTCAACCCAACCTATCAACTTTTTTTTCAATTTTTATTTTTAATCATAATATTTTTTTGAACTTGGATTTAAACTATTTTTTTACGTTTTTTTTCAATACCTAAAATGAAATATCTTTTTTTTTTTATAAATTTAATTTATTAAAATACACAACAACTTAAACTTAAAATATATAATTTAATTTTTAAATGATAAATCTTAAACATATATATATATAATAACTTTATAAGTTTGAATTCAAATTAAATATATATCACAAGTCAAATTATCAACAAGCATATAATATGATTATGTTTACATTATAATTATCAGAAGTTGTCCACATATTTTTATAAATCAATTTTATTTAAAGAAAGAAAGAAAAGCGGATTCGCAGGCAAACTCACCACATGTACGGGATAAAAAAGATTTACAGTCAAATGAGTTTTCTTTTTCCCAACCCAATCCGTCATGGGTTGGTAGATTCAACGGATAAGTTAAATTTATATTACAAACTCTATCACCACTGCACGCGCGCACAAGTGATCGATTCATTTGGTCAAGGCATCTTTGTTTCTCTGCTGTTTGATTTAGTTTCATAGCAACACACGCGCGCGCGCACACAGAGATATATGTAAATATATCCACGTGTTTTGCATAAAGATCTATATTATCAAAACTGTACCCTAGCTGCTGCTGCCTATTCTTTTACCGGTTAAATTATCACATTCTTTTTCCTTTGGTAGTGCCCCGTCCTATAAGAGCCATCATCATGTGTTCCCATCACGGCTTTCAATGTTGACTTGGTTTGCATCGACCCATTTTTAAAAATTAGTGCCCACACACACACACACACACGGTGTGGGCCAAAACACTTTGTTCCTCCTCCTCCTCCTCCTTTTCTTGTGTGTTGGGTTGTGAGAGAGATTAAACGTTGCTGTTGCGATATATGCCAAAGTGAAAGAGAAAGGGGGGGGGTGTGTGTGTTTGTGTACAGGAGTGTTGTAAGAAGGGACAAGAGGGTGGGGGATGAAATAGCCCTAAAGATGGAACCCTCATGCCCTACAAATGACAATATATGTTCCCTAACAAGGGTACTGCCATATTCACATTAGCTTTCCGAAGTGTCAGTGCTTTAATGAATGGCGAAAATGGTCCTAGCCCATGCAATATATTATTGTACGCGACAAATATTCAAGGCACCCCCTCTCTGTGTCAGTGTCAGTATATATGGACACACACACACACACTGTTATTAAATATACCATGTGTGTTATTTTTTTGCCAGAAAATATTCCATGTATATATATCCGTCAATGATCCACGCACAGCTTTCGATTGCCATGCATGTCTCTAAAAAAAAAAAATGTAACCGTGGAGAGTTGACGAAGAAATTTGACTCAAGTAATATATATGTCAATTGAAGTTGGCGTGAATGATAGGGTCTCTTGCTCACTCTGATACCGTTTTTACTATCAACAGATGAATGCTACTTGTAGATCCAATCCTGAGAAAAATAATAAAGTGGTGATATTAGAAGAATTGAACGAAGAATAATGTAAGAGACGGGGAGAGGGAGGGTGTGTGAGTGAGTGTATAGATATATAAATATAAAAGAGGTGGTGGGCACATGAGGAAAGTGGTCATTATAGGGTGGTAATTGATGGGGAAGGGAGCAGAAAGCTATGATTATTTGGGCATTAAATGGATGGTTGAAAGCAATATACCATCTTTTCCGTGCCAACTTGATACTGCCTCGATTTACTCTTTTCTTTTTTCCCCATTTTCATAGTGGATTCTGCTACACTTCTCTTAAACTAACATATCTTCAACTTCTCTCCCAATGGCCGGCTACCTAGCTGCATTATTTACTTATAGAGTCTCTGTGTTATATCGTATAAATAAAACAGTTATAGATTTAGATACTGAGGATTAATTAACTAGGAAAGGATATGAAGGGACTTATTGTCACAGGAGAGTGGAATTAAATAATGGAAGAAGAAGAAGATCAGAGCAAGTGAATTGTGGTATCTTTGAAGCGTACGATATTATGAAATGGCCACACTCGAATGTTAGACCATAAATGAACATATTTCAGTGACAAGTTTAAGCAGGCAGGCCTTGTCATCATTAAATAAAAAGCCAGGACTTTACTACTCTTCACTAGTATTATTGCGGGGGCTCTCTGACTTTCTTACCGTCACACACACACACACACACATCTAGCAACATATATGAATGCCCAAAGCAGGAGTTAGATCAGATTTGGATCTTTTCATTACCTAAGACTGGTTTAACTAACTAGGAGTCATATTCCATATATAAATAAGCAGAATGATATAGTGGATTGGCATATAAACCAATAGCCAGAGGCGAAGGCAATTAATTGATGTGGTAGGAGCGTTTGACTTCTAAGTGCATTACCAACATCGCAAAAAGGGGGGAAAAAGGAACAGGTTGAATTGATTCTCTAGTCTTTTTTTTTTTTTTGGTGAATACATGGGTTAAAACCCAGGACTACTACTTGAGAACATAAACTTTTCTAGATATACCAATTCCGGCTAGGTCCTTTCTCAGAAGCTCCTGTATACTCGTGGGAGGTGTTATCCAGGTTGAACACCTGTGCCGATGAGCTCTACTTAAATAAGCAAGGAAATCAGCATATCTATTGCCTTCTCTCATACTTCACTTTAATTTATATGTATGTGCATGGCTTATCCCTCGCTTTTTTTAGGTGAATCCATTTTGAATGTATAGCAGCATGTGAAAGCATTTTGGCCAAATGGGGCGGCTTCAGTTGATCAATTGCTGTCTTCCTCCACCTTTACACTTTTTTCTTCTTCCTGAGATGAAAAGTGCTTATTATAGTATTAAGCATTAAGCGCTTATTTATATAAATAAGCAAACATGGAACTCAACGTGTCATCCTCTCAACGTTTGCTATAGTCAACAACCTTCTGTTTCAATGTTACCCATGACACGTGGTTGTGGTAAATAGGAAAAAGAACTATATATATCAAGTCTTCTCCCATCCAATCCACCCTCACATAAAGGAGCAATTACAGTAGAAGAAAGTTTCTTTTTTCATTATTTCAAGGCAGACACATAAAAAAAACTTTTTTTTTGGGGGGGGGGTAGATGTGCCCATGATGCGAGGGACATGTTCATTATCCTTCGCTGGGCGACGGAGGGTACGCTATCAGTACATTGATCCACGTTTAAACTCCTTGCTTTCTTCTATGTCTGCTGTTAAATCAAATGTACAAGCATGTACGTGTGTGTGTGTGTGTATGCACTGTATATGGTTGAAATGTGTGAGCACAATGGACAACTAATATTAATACCAATGCTTTAAAATTCCTCTTAGAATTGCATCAGTGACGGTAGCAGTAGAGCCTTCCCAAAGATTTAAGCTGGGTGAATTCGGAATCAATTATTTATCACTTATTTAGATTGGTTTATCAAAAACAGGTTTAAACAAGTCCAAATAAAATTCTACTCATATGTTTATTCCATAAATAATAAAATCACATTATAAAAGTTATTTTGAAGCTTCAAAAGGTCAATCCAAATTGGAGGGAAGGTGGTATGGATGTATGATTGAGATTTATGCATGTATGCATGGATAAAATGTTTAGTAATATGATGAAACTAAATAAAGTCAGCAAATATACGGATGGTGGGCATACACACAGCTTTCACTTCTCTGCGACTCTATCATGCCAATCCCTCCCATCTCACCAATTTTTAAATCTCTCTCTGTCTCTCAATTGAATGTTGATATTTTACTTTATTCCAAGGCTACCGTCAAGCCAAAAATTATTGAAAGCTACATGTGTTCTTTTAATTAAGGGTTTATTTGTTAACCCTCTATAATCATTTCTAAAATCACTTTCATACAAGTTAACACAACTCATTTCACATACTTACTTTGGATTGTGTAAAATCACTTTTCATAAGTTAATTTAAATAAACTATAATACCAGTATATTGTAACATGATGCAAATTAAAAGTACAAGTTATTAGATATTATATAGAGCAAGAAGGTGCATATAAATAAAGCTCGATAAAATGTTTATGGTCATTTCCAAATGCAACACGGTGCCCCAATATTGATTCCAACAACAAGCATGTAGCATGTTTTGCTTTTGCATGCTGAACGCTACAACACATGGCGCTATCTATACAACATTTTATAGTAGTGTTTGTACCCATTTATAAAAAGGGCCATTATTGTTGGCCACAACGTGACTCGTAGAAGCGAATTGAAGAACAAGGGATTAACATAAGGATAGATATATAGATAAAGAAGATATGTAGAGTGAGAAAGAGGAGGAAGAAGATAAGGGGATGAAGAAGAAGAGGACAAAGATGATGGGGCTTGCACCAACACAGGATTTTACACGGAGAGAGAGGGGAGAGAGAGAGGGGAATTATAATTATGGAAAAAGGGAAGGGAATTAATATATAGATATTGAAAGTTGGTGTGTGTGTGGGTGTGGGGGGGGGGGTGGAGGTGGAGGAATTGGTGTCATCTGAGAAGTAGACACAGGTTTCTGCAGATATTCATTCAGACAGGCCCCTCTCCTCGCAATCCTCTCATCCAAACGCCTTTTTCTTTTACTTTCCACTTTCCATTTCTCTTCTCACTGCCCAGATACCATCTGTTTGGCCTTTCTTTTGTTTTTTCTGCCCCCCCCCCACCGCTTAGCACTGTTTGCCATGACGTGGAAAAAGCATAAAAGCAGAAATAAAACTTTTTTGATATACTTATTTTATAAATTATAAAATCGTTAAAAAAATAGTTTTATCATTAATTCAAATAGCTCTGGTTTCATTTATGACCTTCTTTAGCTATTTGACTTCATTTCCCTTATTATTCTCCTGTATACAAATGAGCTTTAATATCTTTTGATTTATCTAACAAAATGTTTAAAAGAGATCAGCCTACCATGTAGCCCTATTTGCCATGGTGTTGTAAAAGCATGTTCACGAAAATAGAGATGAAACTCCCATTACATATTTATCTCGTAAACTGTATAATACGTTGGAAAAGTAAACTTCTACCAATAATTCCATCATTATCTTCTTCGCCTATTTGACTTCATTTCCTTTATTATTCTCTTGTATATAAATGAGCTTTGATATCCTTTTTTTTATCTAACAAAATGTTTAAATGAGATCAGTCTATACTTGTATGGTATTTAAAGTTTATTAGCAGGAGTTAGTTTTAGTGAAAAAGGGTTTTATCCACTTAAATATGATGTCTCAAATTTGAGTCACTATAAATGTAGAAAACATTCTTAAGAAAGAAATTATCAGTTGAATACAATACTTAAATTCTGAATAAACAAATGTGACTCTTTTAACACTGTAATATGTGATTACATGTATCAAACACGGGACAAAACATTTAAATTAAATCTATTAATTCTCCAATAATTTTTTTAATAATCATCTAATAGAATTTTAAAATTTTATTCATGTGAATTTTTATTATTAAAAAATTTATGTGCGAAAATTTTATTAGAGAATTGGAGCTAATGAATACGAGTAGATGGAACTAAGTTTTATTCTTAAATATAATACTTATTTCCATTTTCAGACAAGTGAGAGAGTATGAGTCAAAACTCAACAATTTAAAAAAGCGTGTTAATGTGTTAATATTGTTTTTTAACTTCTTAAGAGAGAAAAGTTAACTTTTCAAACAACATGATTACTTGAACTAAGGATCTTAAAATCTGTCTCAAGGCCGTCACCAAAATGGGACAGTTGTGCATGATATCTACATGCATCGAGGTTGTTTAAGAAAGAACAATAAGATGGTGAAGAGAAAGAACAACAACGAAGAAGAAGAAGATTGGTAAAGAGGGTTTTTTTTTTTTCAAAAACAACTGCCAAGTTTAAAAAGAGAGGTATTATCAGTTAATTTTCAGTTTTGGGGCAATGTGAAGTTTGTCTGTGAATAATTTTTAATTAATTTTACGTAATTCAAGATAAGTACCTGAGATAAATTTTATGTCGATTTATATAAAAATATTTTTTAAATGATTGTTAAACATCTCCAGAAAAATTGGCTAGGCTATCATGGCAATGAATGACCCCCGCAAGTTATGAAAGAACGGTATATTTTCTGCTCAACGCTTCAAAAACATCTGACCCCTCTCTCTCTTCTCTGAGGAAAATAAAGCACCCCCTTTTCCTCCATCCCTACACACACACAAACAGAAATCATATTTTTAAACTATAAGCAAGTCTAATCAATAAAGAAGAGATAATCATGGTGACAAAAGTGAGGAAGAAAATAATTACAGTGGACAGTACAATCCAATAAATTAATAAGCTCGTTTCAATCCCACCCCGTGGAAATAGAAGAGGTGGGGGCGAAGGAACAAAGCTTGATTAATTAACTAATTCGCTGTGAGTGTATACTGAAGGATGGGTAATGGGTATGATGAGGGGTTCTGTTTCCAGAGAGGCTGGATCACTGATCACTCTCTCTTTAAGCGAATCCTTCTTGTGACACTCTGTTTTCCTAAATGTGGGCAATAAACCAGAATCAACAGTAGCAGCATCGGCTGAGGTTAGCTCTCTTGCTCTATCTGCGAGCACATTCCAATCTGTTCTGCACAGAACAAGCAGCATGAGGCACGCACACGAGGCTTGAGCAGCAAGCAACCCGAGCCAGAGCCCAGCAAAACCCAGCTTTGCGATGAACCCTAGCAGGATCGCCACCGGCATGCCCACTAAGTAAAACGATCCAAGATTGATGTTTGCCCCAATGGTGGGTCTGGCGCTGCCTCTCAGAACTCCGCAACCAGTGGTCTGCGGGCAGTTTCCCAGCTCGCACAGGCCGGCGATAGGCAATGCGATGGCCGTGAGCTTCAGGATTTCTTCATCGCCGGTGAAGAGTCTCCCCCACTGATGCCTCATTACGGTGGTGAAGCCCATGGCCCCGAGGCCCAAGCCGACGGCACAGAAGAGCGAGACGATCATGGAAATGCGGGCTTTTCCTGGGCGGTTCGCGCCTAGCTCGTTCCCCACTCTTGTGGAAACACCAAGACTTAAGGATGATGGGAAGACGTAGACTAGTGAGGTTGTCTGAATCAGGATCCCCATTGACGCAATGGTGGCTTTGGGATTGCCCAGAAGGCCACACAGCATTATCATGAGCTCATACCACCACCACTCGAGGCACACAGAGACGCAGGTTGGAATCGCAAGAGCAAGTAGAGAAGACCACCCCTTAAGACAGTCAATGCTAAGAGGGACCCATGAGTCCTTACATACATCGGAGAAGTAGACAAAGGAACAGAGGAAGAGGAAGAGGTTGAGGTTGGTCCAAACCATGGCTATGGCCACACCAGCGACACCCATCTTGAAGTGAACAACCAGAAGGAAATTTAAGGGAACGTGGAGGAGAACAGAGACGACTGAGCAATAAGTTAGAGGCAAAGTGACGCTTTGGGTTCTGAGAAACACTCTGAGAGGGTGAAGAAGAGAAAGAAACAAGAGGTCAGGAATGGAGAAAGAAATGAAAGTTTGCGCGATTGAGGAGATGGACTCGTCTTGACCACACCATAAGAGGATGGTCTTCACTTTAAGCCACATGAAGGAGATGGGTACGGAAGTGGAGAGAAGAAGGAGGACGGTTCTTTGGAGGGTGAGGCCAAGAAGCTTGCCTTGCTTAGCACCGTAAGCCTGTCCACAAATGGGTTCCATCCCCATTGCTAAACCAGAGAGGACTGAGTAGCCAGTGATGTTGGCGAAGCCAATAGAGAGAGAGCCTCCTGCAAGCTCCATCTCGCCAAGATAGCCAAGGAAGAGCATAGATATCATAGCTCTCGAGTACATGAGCAGACCAGTTATGGCGGTTGGGCCTGATATCTTTCCTATGGCTTTGATTTCAGATACAACCTGAATGTACAAAACAAGAAGGAAGGAGAGCACGTTAGTTCATGACCTTGTTGACTCATAACTGAAAGAGATAGATGGCTATAATCAATAATGCACATTAACATTAGTGGGTTTGGTGTGGCTTCTTTTGTGTTTCATTACCTCATTAAGAGTTGGCCATCTGTGAAGTTCATTTTGGTTATCATCATCGGGAGGATCCATGATTTTGTGGGAATTAGTTATGAGATTATGGGTTTGTGTTGGACTCTCAGAAGAAGGCTGCTTGGGATTGAACATGACTTGCGATTGCGAAGCCTAGTTATGAATGGATAACAGGGAAATAAAAATGGAAAAGGATAAAGCGATATTAAGAGGTTAGAGAATATGAGAACCCCAAGTAGCTAGCTTAGCTTGGCGTAGTATTGGTCGTGCGTTTTGTTTGTGTTGCGTCTGAGAGAAGATGGTGTTTGTCTATGGGAAGGGACGGGAGGAGTGGGTTTATATGCATGAACGTCTGGGCCCTACCCTGGCTTGGAAATGAAACGTGTCATAAATTGAAGGAAAATGCTCAAATTGATACAAAAAGGGACAGGGGGTTTAAAAAGAAAGAGAAAGCTTGAACGGAAGAAATGCCCATTGGTGTTGGAATCTGAATTGTTGGTAATTACAGATTCATTACATATGAAAACAGAGTTAAAGAAATAATTAAAGAAAAGAAAAGAAAAGACCGTTTTGTTTATTGATATATATCTTTTCAAATACATGACTGCCCCGAACATTGCTTGATCACTGAGAATCCAATTTGAAGATGCTTTTGTGGAGAGCATAATATGTTTCTTTAAATCAGGAAGTTGAGAATGGCATCTGGAGAAAATAGGAACAAAAAGCTAGAAGGGGTAGCGTTGAGTGCGGAGAGGAAACAAGTTTGGTCTTATCTTTTGAGAAGACGGTGAAACGAGAAAGGGAAAAAGAAAGAAATGGATTTATTCGCTTTTAATGGTTTCTTAGCCGTCAAACCTATGATTTGTCTGGCGTGATGGTGATGGATGGGGCTACTAGTGGTTTTAACTCGCCTGTGTTTATTAATGGTAAAGTGGATAATCTTTTAAATCACCACGTTTGGGCTTAGATTTCAGTGTGTGGCAACAAAAAAGAATTTTATCCTCAAAATGGGAATGACAGGTGGAATGGAGGTGGTGGAGAAGCCAATTCTGCTTCTTTGTGAAACCAACCCATTTATTATTTCTCCTCCGTCTTCTTTCACTTTTGTATATCAGGTAAGGTGGAGTAATTTTCAAGCATTTTTTATGTGGTTGCCAATACTTGTGCCAATATAAAAATTCCAAACCAGAGAAGTGTGGCTAAGCTGGTTCGTAGTTTTGTAACCAGAGAAGTGATTTGCATGTTCTAAGGCGGCCATGCATGTTTCATTCTTCCCCTACCAAACTGATGACTCCCATTCTCAACACAATTCTCTTGTCTACCCCCATCTCATGAGCCCCAAAACTTTCCCTTCATTGCTTGCCCCTGTAGAGTTGTGGCAGGTTCTCCCCAGAATCCAATTTTAGGCCCCACTGTTTCTTTCTGGGCCTGTTGCTAACAAGTAAGAAGGAAAGGATTTACATTTACTGTATACAACATGAACATTGCATAGCAAATTAAAAGTTAATTCTCCGTTGGAAGAGTTTCCTAACAGTACTTTGAATACAATTGCCTCTAATATGATTCGTACGCTTATATAAAAGAAGTTGATTCTCTGTCGGCTTGCACTCATAGTAATCACAAAACAGTTTGGTTTTGTGATAATGAAACCAGTTGCAGATGAAGATTAAAGTGGGGAGGGAGGATATTATAAACTTTGAAATGAAGCTTTTTAGAAAGGGAGGTTTATCTGGAGGGATATATATAATGGTCATATCGAGTTAGGTGTTTGATGACATGGATGGGACCACGGGGGTGTTAATGGGTAGATGGCCATATGGAGAAGAGACAGATGGGAGATGGGAAACACTGGAGAGAATAACGTGCTCCACTTACAGTCATTTTAATCTGTATCATAAAGGGGATGGCTCTTCACTCTGACTCTGCATATTACAAGTGAGCGAGCATTGGCCATCTCCTTCTGGGACAACAACACCCCTATCACCACCAACCACAAACACAAAGAGATTGCAGATAAACTCCTTTCCCCCCTTTTTTTATTTATTTTTTCCCTCAACAGTTTCAGAATCTTCAACAATCAGCCTTATTTTGTTCTATTGGAGGATAACAATACAGCTTATGCACAACCGTGACCATCCCATGTCAGATTCCATTTGTCTCTAGCTCAAACACTTGCTGCGAACCAAAGATATGGATCACGCGACAGAACCAATGCTTCGAAATTAACAATCCAAGAAAAGGAGAAAAAGGGGGGGGGGTTAGAAATCAGCGTCACCCAAAGAAATAGTATGATAAATAAATTGGAATTCCCCTTTACAATTGGCATCTTAATGGAATGGGCAAATAAGTTGTGGATTCACAGCATAGAATCGCGTGATGAAGGTATTGCCATCAATCAAAGAAGACGTCTGGAAACAAGTTGTGTTAGTGGGGATCAGACAGAATTTGCCCCCACCACCACCACCCCCCCGGGAAAAAAAAAAAAAATCCTCCTCCCAAGGAAAAAGTGATAACGATCTAAAATGCAAATTTTGGAAGGAGAGTGACAAGACATGCTTAAAATTTGACGATAATAAAGGTTATATTACTTGAGAAGCCGAGACAGATTACCTAAATGGATCCATCTTAAATCTAACCAAACTTTTTTCCGACTAAAAGAGACTAGTCCCTGGGGCTCCTCCTATCAGGAGTCCATTTTCATCATTCCTTTTCGTAAAATGGAGTTTACAGTGGGTAAAAATCGTAACATTCGAGTCCAACGCAGAGCAAGAATTAATGCATACCGCAATTTACATGGAAAGGAACCAGGAAACGTACCTATAAAAACTCACTGAGGTGAACTCTACGGTCCTTCTCGAGTACAAGGATGCACTAAGAGATGATATTAACGCAGTTAGCGTTAACTAAGAGATTGCCTGTTTATAATCACATAAGAGAAAGATATCGATTTTAGAAGGCTGCCAGACGGTAAATTCCTTTTGAGCAGTTGCCACGTCATTCAAAGATTGGACCATTATTAGTTTCAACTCCCAACAAGTGACAACCCAAGTGCTTGTGTTGAAGGGTAATTACGCTGAAGTCTGTAGCAAGTGATGTGATCACTACAAAATTTTAATCAAAGTAGTATAAAATAATTGTTATATCTTATATTAAAACTTATAATATGCTATTCACTTAAATATTCTTGTAGCCTTTGTGACCAAGCATTGTACTGAGGAATTGAAACCAAATCAGACTACAGTGAACATCGAAGTGTATTAATAAACGCAAGAATTTATTCCAAGGTTAATGGGAATGCAAAAGGTAAAAAAAAAAAAAAAAAGGTCATGTACACAATTTATGACATTTAAATGAAATACGTCACTCACGAGCTTTTCCTCTTTTGTGGAAAAAAAAAGAGACTGTTGAGTATGTCTCCATCAAGGTTTCCATCCATCAGCAAAATTGCATTCGCATATCACCGTTTACCACTGGCATACTCGCCACAGTAGCATGCACGCACGCACGCGCACATATAAATATATTATAATATCGATATGTATTGGATTCCAATTCGTAGTGATAGAGCCACCACCACCTCATAATGAACAACGCCACAGAATTAAAGAATTTTCACAAGGAATAATTCCCAAACAGCAGCAACTCATCTCTGTTGGACATGATGCCCCCATAGTAACTTTGGAACCTACAGTAAATGCTTCAACAACTTTCCACGACAAGCCATAAAGCAACTCTTCCCCAAGAGGGACTGATTTGTAGTGAAATTCTCCATCAACTGCAGATAACCTCTACTCATTCAATACTTGGTCACAGCATTTATCATCATTAGATTTGAGTTGCCGCGATGTTAGGAAAAGTAAGCTATAAGAATTGCTTGTTTTACGTTGTTCCTTAGACGGGCAGAGTATTCATCTTTTCCTAAAACCAGAGCAGGGTCCCTCATAGTATAAACTGCCAGACAATTCTCGCTGTTTTAAAACAGACCACTCGCTAATTAGGGTTAAAAAAATTAAAATAAAAATAAAAATGTGAGTTACATAAAATTCAATCTCGAAAATAACAGCACTCAAAATTCAGCTCATTGGCTTTAATTAGATACCACTATGATAGAAATAAACCTCCAAGCATTCAATTATTTGTTAGAAGAGACTGGGAAGGAATCTTAATGAAAGGAAGCTCAGGAAAAAGATAGCAAAGAAAAATCTATCCACAATTGCTTTCAACCTGTTCAATTTTCACCATCCCCCTCAGTAAGAAATCAGAGACAAAAGCATAAAAAATGCGGTACCTCATGTATGGGTTCTGGGCTTTTGACCACCAGATCGAGGAATAGCCAATACTGCAATGAGTCCACTAACAAGTGATGCAATAGCTGCCACAGCAAAGGCTGGGGCGTTCCCTCCACCAAATAGCTGATCCCATGGTCCACTTCCGAGAGACACCAATATCTGTTCAAACATGATAAAAGTATAGCTCAAGTAACTAGGAAAAAAGTTAACCTCCTTGGAGCTAAGATCGTTTCTTAGAATATGTCCACAAGGTGAAATCAGCCTATTGTTTTAACTTTAAACATAAAGCCCAAAAAATCTTGGGGGAATGTCCCCAAGAAAGAGAAATCCAAACCATAGGTCAGATCAGTGGTTTTATTTTCATATTTATGCCCTCTCCTAGAATATTTACCAGCAGCGAAATTCTTGAAATTTAAGGGTTCTATTTTGCCTAGCAAGTGGTTTCCTTAGGTTTCCCTGACAGAGATGCAAACAGATTAAAAAGTTATTATTTATTTAAGGAGCTTGCTTGCTTTATTACTGTGTTTTTGTTGAATTGAATTTCCATAACTTTTTACTAGGAATCCTCTCCTAGTTAGCTTTCTTTTTTCAACAAGAAGGAAAGTCGGGGGCAGGGGAATGAACCACTTGTAAGGCATCCCACAATTATTCGTGAAATGTAAGAATTAAGGCAAACTTAGTTCTATTCTTTTACTGGATGCAGTATCCATTATATAACATGCATTGAACTTAAATTATTTATTTTTTTGGTGAAAAAACTTAAATTATTTAATTACAACCCATTTTTTGATACAATTTTCTAAGGAACATGAAGCAGAGAGTATCACTTCAATTCCCGATGCTACGTTTTAATTATCTGAAGATTTTCATCTACGAGAATATTTCATTTTATTTTTATACAGAAAGGAATGCAAAAGCTGTAATACCTGTGGGATCACTATTGCCAAATTGAGAACACCCATCGATAACCCTGTGAGGACCAATAATCAATATTAAAAATTATACAGCCCCATCTCCAAGGAAGAACAAGGAAGGCCATAAAATAGGAGGCTACCTTGGCCAAGTCCCAAAGACTCAATATGAGAGGAAACTAACGCATATGGAACACTGTAAGTAATCTGCAACAATTATTCCATCAAGTCAAGGCTAGAAGCCTCAAATAAGATATACATCTTCAACTAATGGGCTATTTAGATCATCACTTTCAAGTTAAGAACCCACAAATAGTGTAAACTTTCGACATATTCACCATTTACACAACCCTTGCCAATTATGCAGTTCTGACAGCCGATGGTACACAATTTAAAAGGTATTAGCAAAAGGTAGAGCTAAGTCAGAAGATGCATGGGGGCAGCAAAGGGTGGAGATTTCGTTGTATAGTTCAAGAATGTACTAAAGAGAATGTAGCCAAGTCAAGCCAATTAAAACCCTTCGCTCCAAGAGATGCAAAGCAACCTACGGTGTTAAATTTAAAATTTCACTTCCACTTCATTCTCTTCTATTCTCTCAATTTTTAAAAAAAAAAAAAACTTTAACGTATTCCTTTATTGTCTGCTATTCAAAATATAGAGCAAAGGAATTAACTTTTATATAAATTGTAAGAGTTTTATATATTGTTTATCATTCAACACTGAAGAAAGAATATCAAGGTGCTTCTAGCAGTAGATTATCTTGAGCAGCTTACCGACAGAGGAAACCCAAGTATTGTAAAAATCATCAGTGACACAATCACAATGGCAGTTGGTGGTAGATCTTTGCCCAGATAGCCAATGCTTTTTGCTACATAGGTCACCACAAGCATTCCTATAAAGCAGATAGCCATTAGGATGTTTGAGATTCCCCATACAAAGCCAGCCCCTCGCTTCCGGCAAAGCCTCTCCATTAGCAATGATGTAATTCCAAGAACAACTGAATTCAGCAACAAACCAAGTGCTCCCATTCTAACTCCAGCATCATACTTAGGGCCTTCATTTGGGTCACCCCCATAAATCTCTCGGCCCATCCAATCAGTATCAAAGAGGATAAATGGAAACCATCCGATCCAAGTCAAAGCAGTAACAGACAAAATAATCCATATAGGGGCTGAAAAATATCTAAATGTCCCAAATAGCTCCCACATGAAAGCTTCTCCTGCACTACTTGATTCTCCTTCGGCTCCTTCAGCATGTCCATCTGAACTTAGAGGCACTTCATGAGCAGCAGTAATGCTGACATATGTGGTGACAACAATGAAAACAACGTCCAAAAAGAAAGCAGACTTGAGATTTGCACAACTGACATTGCATGCAGGAGTATACGTAAAAGGGAAAATTCTGAACCAGCCACTGTATGATCCGGTAGCATAGCCAAGAATGTTACCGATGGCCATAAACAGCGAGTAATAAGCATTTGCCACACGTGTCCTCCGATGATCCTTGCCTGACATTCAAAGAAATAAAGGGAAAAGGGGGACATCAGTGTATTGAATATCCTTCCCAAGCAAAAGCCACACAGTTCTCACCCCGCACCCAAATGAGATGTTTCTTTATCAATGTTGGTTTGCTGACAAAGCACAGAATATGACAACAGATAGAAACACCAACGGTATAAATGAGACTGATGACCATAACTTAAAGTGATGGCACAATAATCCAAAGCACCACGTGCATGGGATTCCACCTGGAATCATTAAATAGTTCCAACATATTTCTATTTCCTACACACACAAACACACAAGGGGTAGATTCCACTCCAAATTGTAAAGATATAAGGAGCCTCCGTTTCACGTTCCCCAATTCATCTTCAGAAGAAAGGAAGCTTTGAAGAACCAAAGGCAGAAGAACCCTTTAAGTTGTCCAAATCCTTCAAAACTCTTTTCCAATCAAGTTTACCAAGTTTCTTCAAAATTTAGCATCGGATGTCCTCTCCCACCAAATCTAGAAGTTTGCCAGATTTTCTATGAAACTTGAAGAGAAAATATTTGAGAGATAGTAACCTCATTCAAATTAGAACTAAACAAAAAGTTTGTTTCCCACATTCTTTAAATTCATGGTAACTAAAATTCGTGCACATTTTTACATAGGTAGAGATGAATGACTAAAAATGTTAGAAATATCCAGAAGCAAATACAAGAATGTTATTTCAAACTTGAAGCAAGAGTTCAAACAATGTAAGTTCTAATATAGACATGGTCAACAAAAAAGAGGAATAATACATGAAAATATAGTATTTAGTTTGTAGATATTATGCTTCTTCTCTTCTGTTATCCGCAAAACAATCCACAAATAAGTATCTAATACTGCTAAGTTACACTCAGAAAACATTTCAGCCCTGTATCCCAAGTCCCAGCATATCGTCAATACCATATGTTCTCCAGGGAATTCGTGAGATGAAAAAAATAACTTGGATCCAACTAATAGATATAACGTCGTTAGGCCTTTTTTGGTTCTCATTATTCAATAGAACGTTCTTTACTTCTACCCTAGGGTCTCCCATAGTTCAGTAGTGCCGATCAAAGAGGCATTCTCTCACCTTCCTGGGCATACTTATTTAGGCCACTTTAACACAAGACTTTGCAAGGAACTCCGCACCCAGATATGGGGAAAAGGAGTTAAAAGAGAGAACTTCTGTTTCAATCTAGGGAAGATATCATTCCACCTATAAATGGTCCATATCTGCCATGTTGTAAAATACCGTTCTCAAGGCCTAATTACCAAAGTATATATGAAAAATCGTGGTCGCATGTAACTTCGATTCTAATTACTGCAGTTCTTATTAAATAGTGAAGCCCATCGAGACATATACGCAATTCAAACTATAACAGGTCAAATTCATCAGAAACCACCCAGGTCAACTACGTGTTGAACATTTGATGAAGATTGTAGATGAATGCCAACACAACATCAAGGAGCTCGATCTTTTTTGAAGTGCACTAGTTACTGACACAAATTGCAATAATGTACATGTTAACTTTCGGATGCAGAATAAGCCAAATGTGATTTAGAAAGAATCGACAACAAATGACGCTTCTCCGTTTTCTGATTGGATGCTAGCACTATATCCTAATCGAGTTCGGCGCTAGAATGTTCAATCCCCGCAAATTGAATGAGAAGGACCGGGAAAATTGGAAGAAGGCATTACCAGTGAGATCAGCGAGCAAAGCTCTACAAGGACCTTGAGTCATGTTGTTGGCCATGTCCAGAATCCAAAAGCCAAACACAAAAAAGCCCACAGCTCGCGGCCTTGAATTCTCCGTGTCACCCAACAACCAACCAATGTCAGCAGCGTAGCCAATGATCAGGACCGCGAAAATGATCAACAATGTTCCGGCCAAGATAAAAGGTCTCCGGCGGCCGAACCGACTGGTGCAGCGATCACTCAGGTGGCCAACCAAAGGCTGAACGAAAAGGCCGGAGAGCGGGCCACAGAGCCATATGATACTGGACCAAGCGTGGGAAATCCCGAGCTGCTGTACATAAGGCGTGAGAAGAGAGAGCTGCAGAGCCCAGCCGAATTGAATACCACCGGCCACAGAAGCCACTCGAAGCAGCTGCCGGAGCGGAACCCTGGGCCGAGCCGGGGTCCTCGCCGTGGATGGCCGAGCTCTGGACCGGTGGTGACGGCTGGACTCCGGATTGGTCATCATTGGGTGCGGTGACGTACCGTCACAGTCCCAATCAAGCTCTCCCACAAACGCACACTCACTGTCTAGGTCGATCCAATCTGGGCGAGAGCGGTTCCAGCGGGTGACGCGGACTAATAGGAAGAGGGGAAAATAGAAGCAGAGGGAGGTGGCGGTTATGGTGAACCGCGTTGGTTGAAGGTGTGGACTATCCAACTCCAAGTACGAAGCAGACAAGGAGGAATTTTGTTCGTTTTGATATAAAAGCAAAGTATATGGAGTATCTTTTCAAAGCCACCGCTATATTTCACAATTATTAGCATTTATTGTGTGCTCTCATCCGTATCCCCCCACAAGGCCAGAAGGATTTGCCAGCACGCTTTTCATCTTCAACCTGCCCGTGTGTGGCCTTTTCCGGGTAACTATTTACTCGTACGTATTGTGGATGGCTTCATTCACAGCAACTCATATATGAATAATTAATAATGATGATGACGTAGAGGTGTAATAGAATTTATTATATTTATATATTGTGATGATATTTTGTGAGGAGAAGGAGAACATGGTAGATAACTATAAGGGCCAATTTGCATTTCGCGATCGACTGAGATGTGTATTTTGTTTGCGAACAGGTCCTTGGCGGAAAAGTGGTTGGTGTGGCGAATGACAGAACTATCCTCGGGAGATAAAAACGACAAGGGAATTAGATGGGAACAGATTCTTAACGGGATTATGTTAGAGCCTGATGAGGACAGCTAGGATGGGTGCTGAGCAACGCGTGGATGATCTGGCAGGAACAAAGAGAAGCGTGGGTGGGCTTGGCAGGCAAAGGTCGGCGACCCTTTTTTCCCCCAAACTCCGTCATATCACTTTGCACCTTAACGTGGCCTACGACGCAGGATTGAGCAACGCCTCCCAGATCCAGCAGCCATATATTACCTAACCAAAAAGGGAAAAAAAGAATGGGAGAAACTTACCGCATCCACACAAAGAACCGTGCCTCCTAGTGTACTGTATTTAACATGATGAACACTGACCGGAGTGTTGACTCAATTTTTCTTTTTTCTTTTAGGCATCATGATGAATTTTCAGATTCATGTGACATGCAAGTTTGTATTTGGAATGGAATAAAGATTACGGGTTGTTGGGTCATGTGTTGCTTGCTATGGAGGGAATCAAGGGATTAACACGTATGCTTACGGGACAAGGATCCCAAGTGAATTCACCCAAGTTCCATGGGGAGTGCGGGTCCCTTCGTGGTCCCATTCCGATTCGGTAGAGCGCAGATCGGCGTTTGGGCCGGGGCCCACGACTGGTTAGATAGGGACCCCCTCATCGTGGTTGCCCTCCCTTTTTCAATTCATTCTCCGGTACTTATGCGTCTGGCTCGTCCACGTCGAACATTTACTTGATTTTGCATGTGCGGCCGGACATAAATAAACAGCCCAGATATTATTTTATACCTTTTCGACGTTTATTTGATTTTTTTTCTGTCTTACTTGGTTGCTCATCATATCTGTAGTCTCTCCCTCCGCTCTTGCTCGTAGCCATGGGGACATGTTCATTTGATTCTGAAAATAATTTTTTTCCATAAGTATAACTAATCTCCAAGAACATTTCTATCCATTTCTTATGCATTTTTCATTTTTCTCTCTGAGGAGTTCTATTAATCAAACCTTTTAATATCTAATAACCAATGGCTGCTTGGGTAAAATAAAAACAACCAACGGCTCCCGATTTAATAATTTACGGCGATTATTGGAATCATCCCAATCGTCCGAATTTTTATTGACGCTACAGTTCCGGGCCTTTAATTGAATTTGCATGGACATGGCTGGACTACAACTACTGCCAATGAGCTGGGGGTCAAGTTGGATCATTTGAAATAAATAAACACAAACAAACGGAAAGAAGGCCCATCGTGGCCCATGGGTTAAAAGTGTTCATATGCGTTCACTGCACATCCGCAATCAAACGCCCATTAATGACAAATATTGCCACATAAAATCCCAAAGGCCCGTCATCTGTTTATGTCAGCTATAGACCATGGCACTGATAACAAGTGTCATCACCAACACGCCTGGTCTAATGAAAAATATCAGTCCCTAACATTCGGGGAGAAATGCACACAGTTGACATCTGACGGAGCCCTGAGCGGAATCATTTCAAGTGAAAGGATATACATGCTTAGTAAAAAAAGAACACGTGGCATCTCACCATGAATGAACCCAACACAAGGGAGCACTGGCAATTCATATGTAAACGCATCGATTTATCCCAGTGCTATCCAATATGTCTTGAGCAAACAGTACACCTTCAAGTCCACTTACGGATGAAGTTGTGAAGGCAATATCGGTAAGAAATATGATTCTATGTATGACAATGAGAGGACATTGATGTGTGATTAATTTCGAACGGCCGGTTGGAAAAAAAAAAAATAGAGGTGGGAGATGTAACGGGAGTGATGTCGGGCACAGACATCGCACCATCCATTTCATATGCAAGGGTACAGATTAGCGGTGGTCAACGATGAAGTCGCCATCCAATTAGCTGCCAGGTTTGATTCAACCACTCACCAGCCACTACACAGCTTTATGTTTTCAAAAATAAAAAGAGATGCATGTTTAAGTGAAGGAAGCCGATTGCATGATCACATTTGACTGCAACGGTATGTCTCTCTAACTAAGGTCAGGTGATTTGATCGACGTCCCTCTCTTGGTAGGGAAGCCCTCAACCCAGAAGCGAAAATTGGAGGCAAGAAAGTATGGTGTATGCCTGCAAAAATCACACACACACACACACACAGTTGAAAAACCTCACCCATGCAAATGACGATTTATGTTTTTTCCAAAAAAAAAAAAAACTTGAATAATAGAAGTTGCGCGCAGATCATGAGCCTCTTGATGATCCGAACAGTAGTATCTGCCAAAACAGATCATGAGCCTTTGGGATCCAATGTCGGTTATCACCCACAGAATTAATCTTTTCTTTTTTGCCGTCAGCTGATGAGATGACATATTTGGAGTCATGTGGAGACTTTTGGTTTGGATGATGGTGTGCATCAGTGCATGTGATTCATTCAGGTGGGGACAGATAAATAGAGAGAGATTTTAAAAGAGGGGTTTTATGTCTGGCCGTGGAAGAGGGTCAAAAAGGTTGGAATGGAAAGCGAGAGACAAGAAAGAGAGGAGACGCCGGTAGTGGAAATGGAAAGGGAAATTAAATGATGGAGGCGGAGGACACAGGATGGCTCGTTACGAGTTAATGCCTCCGTGACGCAACACGCACCACCCCAATGCAACGTGCCTTGTCTCTAATGGGAATCATGAAAAGAAAATAGCACTCTTTTAAGTGCGAACCAGACAAAAATGTATCTGAAAACCCAACTTTTTTCACAATCAATTTTCAAGGGCAAAGATATAAGGTGGAGGGTGTATTTGGATTGATTTTTTAAAAATAGTTTCTGAAAAAAAGTTTTGAAAATTGATTTAGATGGTAGATTTTGAATAACAATTTTTGGAAATCCATACTTTTCTACGTAAAATCATGGTTTTTTTGTGGGGGAAAAAAGATTGTGCAGATTTGAGGGTGTTTGGATAGTTTTATCAAAACAATAACATCATTGAGGATATTAGAATGATTATCAATATATATTGGCAGGTTGTCTTTAAAGATTTACATAAGGAATATTTTTCTATCCCTAACTGTGTAGTACTTATAGGTAATTTCGTCACCTATGATCAACCCCCACGCCAATTGCTTTGTTTGGAGATTGAGGAAGGATGAATATTGTCTTTGTAAACTTTTTGTTGTTTGTTGAGTTTTTTTTTTATTAAAAAAAATACCGTTGTTTTGGACTTTGGTACTTCAACTTGGAATGCCCCCACGCAACCCCCCGCACCTCTTCATTTCTCAAATAATAATAATAATAATAATAACAGTAATAATAATTATTATTATACACTTTCCCAGAAACTGCCATTGAGGAGTGGGTGAGCTCTATCTTTCTAAGCACTCCGGAATGGATAGATCAACATCAAATAGGAGTACTTTTGGTAATATATTTATCTCAAATACCTATATTCAGGACCAAGCAAAAACTATCCTATATCAGAATCCGAACCAAATATCTAATGTAGAAATTGAAGGGTTGAAGGCATAGTGAAAAAAAAGCTAATATAAACAATAATGAAATGTTTTTTTATACATATATCCATATTTAATATTTGATAATATAAGCTTGCTTTTTTTTTTTAAAAAAAAAAGAATATCCACATACAAGCAACATTGAATCCACGTATATAATCTAATATAATCCCATATTCCCTCCGACTGCCTTTTCGTGGCTTCGAACAATTTGCATAATATACGGCACCAAGAATAACACCATATCTATTTGCTGTCCCTATTCCTCAGATTCTAATTCTAATCCGGTCTTAATTTTTGCAGCCAGGCTGGTTTATTCCCTGTGCATCTCCCACAGTCACAGACTCACATTATATATACTCTCAATTTTTTTTTTTTAAATTTCCTCCACCTCAACAAATACCGTGGAAGAAGCTTCTTCTTTCACATCTCTCCCACATCATCACCCTGTAAAATAGTACTAAAAATCTCGTCCACTGTTTCGTTTTTGTTCATTTAACCTAATTTCCGCGATGATGCTGAGAATCTAATCTTGTTCAATAGATTATTTACATTGACGAAGATCGCGTGCGGATATTGAAAAGGAGTGCAACAGATTTAAACGATAGAGTAAATTAAATGCGGGTTAAAGAAGGTTTTGGCGCAACACATATGATTAAATAACTGGTTAAGGTCATTTTTAAACAGAGAGTGACACGCACCGAAGTGAGGGAGATGCCTTTGTTCAATGGTTGAAGACGAAATTAAACAATTATTTGGCAACAAATGGGTTGGAAAGTGGAATGTTTGACTGCTTTTTTGTGGATCGTCTGGAAGATATTGACAAGCATGTTAACACACACATAATTAAGGAATCTAAGAACTAATAATTGAATAACAAAAATGCCAAATCCTGAGTTACTTGGGCTAATTTGCTAGCAGCAATTAGATATGTAGTGATGTTTTTTTCCCCCAGCTAGATGATTGCAATTCAAGCATCAAAACTCGTTAATGGATCTTTTTTAAACAGTGCTCGATCGAAATGGTGAATGAGGGCAAAGGAGAACAAGAATTGGCATAGAAAAGCATAGCCCTGCTTAAGAAAAAAAGGAGAAGGAGCCGAGAGGATGGAAAGGTAAAGAAGCTTAATTAATGGAGACCGCAGCACTGAGGTCGGGGGCTCACGTGGCGCCCATCCATTAGCATTCATAATGGAGTCATAATGAGAGAAAAAAATCTAAAATAATCAATCTTAGCTTGCATTTGCCCTAAGTGGTGGGCCCCTCTATGGACCCACATCCACAGTTCTGTCTTATTTCTCCCATGACATAATAATTAATTAATCCATCTCTCTAGGATTTGTCAATAAACCTATTAATATGTCTTTGAAACCTACGAGATATTATGTTTTTCATTGAGATGTAATTGTGATCCTCCTGTTATTTTACCCGAGTTCACTCATTTACCAGAGTGGGCCAAGCGACGAATTCAAATTCACAGCGGGGTGAATATTTAAATGGAAGAAGAGGAAAGAGAACCCAGGCAACGAATGAGCGTTAGAATCCGATTCAATAATATGAGTTGCGTAGTTACCTAATTGTGTTGGACCAGAGCTGTGGCGTGAGAAGAGAAAGGTCCCTTTGCACTGAGATGATTGGTTTTGTCTGGCACTGGTGCCTTTTGGATTGTGCGTGTAGTACGTGGGATTTGGGTTTGACCCATTGAACCTTTCTTCTCAATAATCATTCACCCAATGACCCCACACCTCCACCTTCTTCTCCATCCAGACTCTGCGTGATAAGCAGTGGGTCTGTGTAGACTATGCTCTTCTTCTAATCAAGACCCTGAGTGCATGGTGGACGGGTCAGCCACTCACTTGACTTAGCGGGGCCCACCAGAAATATGGCCCCGGACCCTTTATTTACTAGATCAGTTAATTATCCACTATTCCATCTATTGACAAGTCCAACAGTCACCATTAACAAGTGGAGCAGCCTGATTGATAAGTGATTTACTGTAACTCGAGTTTTGTAGCTGAAACTCGAGTTTTGGCTTTGTGAGTCAGGGATCCGGTGATGACTTCTTCTTCTTCAACGACGACGACAATGAACTTCTTTGATATTGTTGCGATTGGTGTTGTGGGTATCAACTTAAAATATTTGAAAAGGATAAAATGGAGGAGACTGAAATGCTTCTTCTCCCCAACCCAATGATGATGACTTGTGCTCTTAACGACGATGACTCCTCAGTCTCTTAGTGACAACGATAGTGACATCATCTTCTCCGACTCTCGGTGTAACGTCTGATTGCGACTAAAAGTTACAGTGATGGGGGTATAAGGGTAATTGCATATGAGATTCATATTTCACTGAGATCCCAAGAGACCATTCCATAAAAGGGCCAAATTCAGTGGACTTTCCTACTATTATCACGCTACCATGGGACCATGTTTCTATTTTCCCTATTTTTGACATACTCTATCTCCTACATGCTGCAAGAGGGATGACAATTCTTCTATCCACGTTTGATATCATTGATAATTTTGTCTCGATACATGCCTTTATAATTAAAAAAATAAAAAATAATGATTTACTCTTCTGTTGGTTTGATGACAATTTCATAAGAAGAATTTTTTTAGGGTGAAGAATGCCTCCTTAATTACCATATGCGAAGAGGGATTGTGTTTTGTTTCTTTTGCCCATTCTTTGGATTTGGAATCTACCTACTCATTCACCTCAACCCATTGCAAAAAGTTTGATGACCAAAGTTAACAGCTTTTTTAAGGGTTGGGGGGGGGGGGAACATGAATTTCATGTTGAATGGATTAAGAAGGATATATTGTACCTATAATATAGGAATAACATGAGTGATAGCGAATGGGATTGAGAACAATGTCATACTGGTTGATGATTAGGTTTGCTCCTTCGTGGCAAAACTGATGCATGTGACAACGAGGTGTGATGAAACATGGACCATACTTGATGCCTCACCCTAGTTCTCATGATAAGGATGGAGCCATGTACGAGGAAAACATTAGAATCCCATGCGCTAATGATATATACAAGTTTAAAAACTATCAGGCTTCATGTCTAAAGGCCACGATCGAATCTCCTAATACATTTTATGTTATTAGCTCTATGATAATATCAGCTGCAATATAACCATGCAACAGGATGGTAGAATCTAGCTTAGTGGTTGGCAAATAGGAATGGATATATGCACAAGCAAATGAGCATGAGAAGTGATGATGGCCATAGCCTCAATACCGGTTTCACTACTAATTTAATGATGCTGATGTGGGCTGTCTAAATTTTATTTTTTTAAACTCGTATATTGTTCTTAAAAAAATTATTTTAGTGAGTATAGAATCTAAAGGAATACAATTTCTTAATCATTATTCTTTTACAGTAATTCTTTATTTAAGAAACAATCATTTAAAAGAAGCCAACTATAAAATGTTTATATCAAACTTGGATTGTCAAAATTTGATTAACTCTCTTTACTAAGTATGCCTAACTGAGAAACCGATTGGATAAAAATAGGATGAATTAAGGTTTAAGGTGCAAAATAACCCTGAATGTTTCCATTAAGAAGTGTTGGGTATCTGGAAGTTTTTCAAAAAGCAATTTTACCCAAGAAGTTACCAAAACGTAGCAATTTCACCCAAGCCGTTATTCACCGTTAAATTTAACTATTAACTATAGATGGTAATCCCATGTGGCACTCAATATGCCATCTCTTCAACCCATACTTTTCCTGCTTGACAAAAATGCCCTCTTCATCTTTTCATTTGCACCCTACCCCCACCTGTACTCTGAGAGTAGCTACAACATATCGATTGATCCAACATTACTGGTTATATATGAACGTGTCAATTTCATGGGATTTTTTTGGAGAAAACGGTCACTGATCAATTAATTAATAAGCTCTTTTTCCCCTGTGTCGCACTGTGACAACTGCACCATCAATATTAGTTGCCTCTATAAATGGACCTTCATGGTCCCTCTATTCATTCCTCTTCTTCATGTCCACCCATTGTTTCTTTGTCCACTAGTGAGTCCATTGTGGGATTTCGTCTCTCTGGACTTTATCAAAAAAGAGTTTTGGAATTTTATGCCGATGATGATGATAAAATTTATATTCTAGGGCAAAGTAGTTTGAAAATGCTTGGTCCTCAATTATTTTGTCAGATTACAAATTTGAACCACTAGTCTTAGATGCTAATAATCGTTCTACTAATTAACTATGCCGATTGCAACCGTTGCTCTCTGGTATGGCTCAAATGGCTCAAGATTGAGGGCCAGAGGCATCACCGTCTCTCCCTTAACACACTGTCAGATCTCCTTTTGGTTGTTATTTTACTTTTTTGTCGTTTCGATTCCGTCACAGAGCTGGCCTTGAAATGTGACCCTAGATATATGAGCATTTAGACAAGGAGCTTCTCCTCGTTAATGGTCGACAATGCCAAGCAAGGTAGAGCACTCATCCATATTGGTGCCAAGACAGATCGAAGGGGTTGGGGTGCAAATGAAAAGATGAAGAGGGCATTTTTGTTAAGTAAGAAAAGCAGAGGTGGATGGGATGGCATAGTGAAGGCCATGTGGAATTGCTAGGTGTTTTTAAAAGTCAAATTTAACAGTTACTAATGTTCAGGTTGAAATTGCTACTATTTGTAACTTCATGGATAAAATTACTTTTAAAAAAACTTTCAAATACTTAACGTTAAAAAATTTTGGGGTTATTTTGCAACTTAACTCATGAAGTAATGATGTATTTGATTTGTTGGGAATTTAGTCGTTGTCCATTGTCATCACCTTTCGCGCGTGGCGCTTCACTAGTACGTAGCTCCTCACAAAAGGTCAATGTTGGCGGCTCATTCCGTGTTTCACCTGCTTTCCCACTCTTCACTCTATGGTTATACTCTCATCACCTTCCTCCTCTCTCAGCCACTCAATATTTATTTTCACACCACTCCTTTCCTTTACTATCTGGTAAATTAACCCCTTTTTCCATGTATCAAAAAGAAAGAAAGAAAGAAAGAAATCGTCATATATGAACATTCTTTTTATATTCACTAGCTACTTTCTACCTGCGTTTCAGACTAACATGTTACTATTTGTCAATCGAACTTGATAAGATCCAGATTCTTTTTTTTTTTTTTGGCCCCAAGCTTTGAAAACAGAACCTTCCAACACTGTCGTTTTCCCGCCCCCGCTGGTTTTGAGTTTACACGTCCCAACCATAGATTTGAATCAATGGTTTGAATAGGATAAACCACTCTATAATGATCTCATAATGGAGAGCGAGCCTGCTTATTTATTAATTATCTTTTTTAAAAAAAGGTATAGCCTACAGACATTTGTTCTCGGTCTGATCCAACTCACCCACACTTTAATCAAAAGTTGTAATGATAATTGAAAATGGCAGTAACTGTTGCCTAAACGGTAATTTAAAAGGTTAGTTACGACTTATGAAGCCAGGCCAGCCTCACCAAACGTCGCCTCTCCTACTTCTCTCTGCATTATTCTTCGTCATGTTCCTTCCCTCCACCTTCCACCGTGTCTCTTCTTTCCTTCTTCCCCTCCTCTGTTTCGTTTCAATCCTCCTCGGTGTCAACTCCGATGAATCACAACGTCAACTTCTCCTTAACCTCAGAGCAGCTCTTCAGACATCAAATCCCGCCGTGTTTGACTCGTGGAACGCTTCTAATTCAGTATGCAGCTTCAACGGAATCACGTGCGACTCAGTCCGTTCCGTCATCGGAATCGATCTCTCCAATCACATGCTCTCTGGGGTTCTTCCTTTTGACACCATTTGCAAGCTTCAATCGCTTGAGAAGCTTTCATTTGGGTTCAATTCATTGTATGGAAACATCTCCAAAGATTTGAGAAACTGCGTCAAGTTGAAGTACTTGGACTTGGGCAATAATGTTTTCTCGGGACTATTCCCTGACATTTCTACTCTCACTCAATTGCAGTATCTGTATTTGAATCAGAGCGGCTTTTCTGGAACTTTCCCATGGAAGTCGCTGCAAAATATGGCGAGTCTTGAGGTGTTAAGCGTCGGAGACAATCCCTTTGGCCTTACTCCTTTTCCCACTGAAGTTGTGAAGCTCAAGAACTTGAAATGGCTGTATCTGTCAAATTGTACTCTTGGTGGGAAAATACCGACAGGGATCGGTAATCTCACAGAGCTCATAAACTTGGAATTTTCCGACAACTTTATATCCGGGGAGATTCCTTCAGAGATCGGGAAGCTTCAGAAGCTATGGCAGCTTGAGATGTACAACAATTCGTTCACCGGGAAGTTTCCATACGGGTTAAGAAACCTCACGAGGTTAGAATACTTCGATGCGTCGATGAATAATCTGGGAGGCAATCTTTCTGAATTGAGGTTCTTGAGCAATCTTGTTTCTCTGCAATTATTTGAAAACGAATTTTCCGGGGAAATACCGCCGGAGTTCGGTGAGTTCAGAAAGCTCGTGAACTTATCGTTGTACAGAAACAGCTTGACTGGTCCTATTCCTCAAAAGATTGGATCCTGGGTCGAGTTTGATTACATCGACGTGTCAGAAAATTTCTTGACGGGTCCTGTTCCTCCAGATATGTGCAAGAAGGGGAAGATGCGGGCTCTGCTCGTGCTTCAAAACAAGCTCACCGGCGAAATCCCGGCCACCTATTCCAACTGTTTAACTCTGCGTCGCTTCAGAGTGAGCAATAACTCTCTATCCGGTGTCATACCTTCTGGAATTTGGGGGTTGCCAAACGCAGTAATTATCGATATTGAATTGAATCGCTTGGGAGGTTCAATTACTTCAGATATCAAGAATGCGAAGACTCTAGCCCAAATATTCGCAAGACAAAACCTCTTATCCGGTGAAATACCAGAAGAGATTTCAGAAGCTACCTCCCTGGTGACGGTTGACTTGAGCGAGAATCAAATTTCTGGGAAAATTCCAACAAGTGTCGGTGAGCTTAAACAATTAAGCAGTCTAAATTTACAGAACAACAAGTTATCTGGGTCAATCCCAGATTCTCTGGGTTCGTGCATGTCCCTCAGCGACATCAACCTTGCACAAAATTCACTATCGGAAAAAATGCCTTCTTCTCTGGGGTTCTTACCCGCTCTCAATTCTCTGAATTTGTCAAGAAATGAACTCTCTGGGGAAATTCCGGCCAGTTTTACGCGTCTCCTATTGAGCCTCTTTGATTTATCAAACAACAAATTAGCAGGTTCAATCCCACAGGGTCTGTCGCTTCAAGCTTACAAAGGAAGCTTTGATGGAAACCCCGATCTCTGCACCATGGACGCCGACGTCACCTCCTTCAAGCGTTGCTCTGTACATTCCGGCATTCCCAGACATATCCGTACACTCATCATTTGCTTCTCAATTGGCTTAATCCTGCTACTCCTCTGTCTAAGCCTCTACAAGCAACTAAAGAAGAAGGAGAACTATCGAGAACGTTCTCTGAAGGAGGAATCTTGGGATATAAAATCCTTCCACGTGCTAAGCTTCACAGAGGACGAGATTCTAGATTCCATCAAGCAAGAGAATCTCATAGGACAAGGAGGCTCCGGGAACGTGTACAGAGTCACGCTCTCCAACGGGAAAGACCTCGCCGTTAAGCACATATGGAACACCGCCACCGGAGGTCGGAAAAGGAGCCGGAGCAATGCTCCGGTGATTGGGAAACACGGGGAGAAATCAAAGGAATTTGACGCGGAAGTTCAGGCACTGAGCTCAATAAGGCACGTGAACGTGGTGAAGCTGTACTGCAGCATAACGAGCGAGGATTCGAATCTGCTGGTGTACGAGTATTTGCCAAATGGGAGCTTGTGGGATATGCTGCACACGAACAGGAAGACGGAGCTTGACTGGGAGACAAGGTACGAGATTGCCGTGGGAGCAGCGAAAGGGTTGGAGTACCTGCATCACGGGTGCGAGAGGCCTGTGATTCACAGGGACGTCAAGTCAAGTAACATTTTGTTGGATGAGTTCTTGAAGCCAAGGATCGCCGATTTCGGATTAGCCAAGATTGTTCAAGCCAACGTTGCCAAAGATTCCACTCATCTGGTTGCTGGAACTCATGGCTATATTGCCCCCGGTAAGTTTCAGTCATAGAATTTAGCCAATTACGTTATCTTTCAATTAGTCAGTCGATGTGTTATGACTTGAAAATGTTGTAATATGATATGATGGTGATGGGTGCAGAATATGGGTACACGTGCAAGGTGAATGAGAAGAGCGATGTGTACAGCTTTGGGGTGGTGCTAATGGAGCTGGTGACGGGGAAGAGGCCGATAGAGGCGGAGTTTGGGGAGAAGGAGGACATAGTGAACTGGGTGTGCAGCAAGGTGCAGCAAGAGAAGAAGGAGAAGATAATGGGAATGATGGACTGGAGGATCGGGGAGGGATACAGAGATGAGGCGATGAAGGTGTTGAGGATAGCCATAATGTGCACGGCGAGGGTGCCGGCGGTGAGGCCGAGCATGAGGAGTGTGGTTCAGATGCTGGAGGACGTGGAGGGTTGCAAGTTGGTGGGAATCTTGGTCGCCAAACATGATTCTGCTAACAAGCTGCAGCTCCCCCACCATGAGCCCGCAAAGATCTCATAACAGTTTTGGGTCACACAGAGACGGTAGTGACGTAGAGTGGAATAAGCTCCATTGTAATACCCACGACACGACCCGTGATTGCTCATAATAAGAGGAACTGAAGAATGGTTCCAGGCTAGATGAGTAAATATGTATGACTGTACTGTGTTGTAATATCGTTACTCTTTGAGATCTCAATCTCTCTCCCTCTCCTGTCGGATCGCTACGAGTTCTCTGCTCGTTTCGTAAATTCTCAGAGGACGATATTTTCTTTGATTTTATTTTTTTTATAAAAGAACGTTAGATTATTATTTACTGTCTTTTTTGGATTTGGGCTCTCAGAAATTTAAAAATAGAAATGAAAGAAAACAGATTCAATCCGTGCGTGTGCGACCTTTGCTTGTATGCACAATTTGTTATTAGGTTGAGACCTATTTTTGTTGCGGAAGATTTAAGTTAAATACGTATTCAACATTTGAAAGTTTTTTTGTGATGAAAGTATTAAATATGAGTAATATCGTTTCATAAGTATTAAAAGATAGCAATTTCACCCCACTTCATTAATAAAGTTAACTTTAATAGTTAATTGATTTGAAGTTAATGGTTAAGATTAACTTTGTTAACTAAGTGGGCAGAATTACTACATTTTTATCTTTCTGGAACATGTTACATCAAAAAAAATTTTTTGAGAAACAAAAAAAAAAACTAAGGAATCGAACCTGCCACATCATCTCATCCTTTCCTGCTAACAGCTCCAGTGTGACGACAGAGGCCAGCCTATCGTGATTTTTAATTTTTTAAAGCAGCAAAAAATGATGGGAAATTAAATCACAAAATCATCATATCTGAGGAGTCTCGTATTGTTGGGTTATTTTTTCTTATGTCACTGTCTGATTGTCTGTCATGCGTAAAATATGACTCATCTTTTATAAGTGGTCTATTTTTATTCAGCCACGTGGATGATTATCAACTTGGGTCATTTAAAAGGAATCCGAACCGATTTGTCTGTTTAAGCGTTTACCCAAAAAACAAGAAAGGATTCAGACTGTGAGAGTGATGCTTACATTCTCCTATAAGAAATAATTGGGCTTGACACAATCATTGGAGCCTTTCAACATGGGCCTTAGGGTTGGCAAAATACATGGGCCTTTGGCACAAACCCAACAAAATTAGCCTTGGGCAACGTATGCCCATATCAATACGGGCTACTTGTAGACCCTTTTCCACAGGAGACAATCATCTGCAGCCTTTGAATGTGGGCCTGAGTTATATTTACCTAAGCCAAAAATGAAACTCGGGCTCACGTAATAGTCATACTTTTTCTCTATGCAAAAAAATCCGTCTTATTCTGTATGTCACAAAACGCAACTTAAGGCTGAGCTGAGCATGCCCTCATGCGGGCCTATGATTAACTTCACAATCAAGTGAGTTGGGCTCAGTCCATTGGGTAATGATCCTTTACAGGGCCAATTAGAATTGATGGCTTTAGGAAAATGTCAAAATGTGCATAATCCTTGCATTTTAGATATTAATTTCTTAGTTAAAACATTCATACTTTTCACTTGTACCAAAAAAAAAAATTCATACTTTATTGGTTATAAATAATAATATTATAAGGATACAATTTTATAATTGGATATGTGCAATCAAAACTACTATTTGCACTCAAAAAGACATTATGGGATGATAAGAGTTTTATCTCAACTTAGTAAGTATTTGGATTAGTTTATTTTAAGTGATTTTACGGAGTTTCAAGTAAACTTGTGAGAGGAGTTTTATCTTAATTTACGTAAAAGTGATTTTAAAGGTTTTTCAAACAAGCATTAATTGAGTTTAAATTCAGTTTCTTCTAAGATATTACAAAGAGACCAGTGTAAAGAAGTGCAATATATGTAATGCAATGTATAATAAATATCACCTAATTTTGTTAGGTAGACCATATAAAATAATTTAATTTTAAGTTTTAAACTATATAACATGAATTTCAAGGTCCGGAAAACAATATATAATATAGGATTAAAAAGATTGAAATGTGCACCAATAGAGAGATGAGGGGTGGAGGGGAATGTGACCAGTAGAGCGAATGGTGTACTCGGGAGCAAAGGAGGACACACACTACCAAATTAACATATTTAATTTAGTGTGGTGCTTCCCCAACCTAAATATAAGACATTGTTTATATTGTAAAATTGCATTACAGACAAAGCTTCATATTTAAATGCGGATTAATATAAAAACATTAGCTAGAGATGCATGCAGCCAGAAAGGCCGCTTGGGAATTTTTTTTTTTTTTTTTTTTGGTACAGCCACTTGGGAAATTTTAAATTCCAGTCTTGAGTTTATGAAAATAATGCTGGGATGGTTTAATTAGACCTTGAAAAAGACCTATCTACAGTAAGAATATTTACCATGAACATATAAATTTTCGAATAAATTGATTTACAGTGATAGTTTTGTGCTAACAGAATAAAGAAGAATGAAAATACAGACTCGTACTCTGATTATCCTAAACTAAAGCATGCTTGTAGATAACGTGGCAAGGCATGGCGAAAGAAGTAAATGGATATGAGAAATTAAATCGTAGGGTTGAAGTTAATTACTATAATAACGGGCGAATTATTGAAGCAAAACGGAAAACATCACCCACTAGGACACCTAAAAGAACAGCAATATGCTTCAGGCTCAGCAAGGTCAGTTTTAAGGAAATAATAGGATTCTCCGTTGTTATTATGAGAGAAATATGGCGCAGCACTGAGAAGAAAAATAGGTAAAATATTGGGAAAATGGGATTGTGAGATTTGAAGGAATAATTTCGCAAAACACCATAATGAACACAAGCGCACCCATATATCCCTTCATTCTAAACCACATAACTTGACTCGTCTCTCCATTAATATAATGCCAATAACCACTACACACACACACACACACACACACTATGCTATAACATCCCATCATTCTCCTCACTCTCATCCAATGTGAAAATGACCATTAAATACTGATCCCATACATAGCATTTGACTAAAAGGCTAATGCAAAGGCGAAACAAACAACTCAATTATTCCATGGGCATATAATAATCTTACATACTAGCGTTCACAAAACTCCTTTTAAGAAGTTAATTGTAACTGGATATATAGGATATTACCATAGAATAAGTGCTAAACCCTTTAAGCATGCCATTTGTTAGAAAACTTCAGTTACACAAACACGCACGCATGCATTTGTAGAAGGGAGATGAGAATCATCCGAGGGATGGTAGCTTTATCTTTCTTTGTTTTTTGGGAAAAATATTCTACGAGAAGAAAATGACTACAATGAGACCTTCGCCAATTATTTTTAATTATGAGAAGAGATTATATACCGCAAAGGCACTACAGCCAATTAACTTCCCGAAGCTCATCTTTATTCCTATGCTATACAAATCAAAGTAAATGACACCACAAATTGTAAAAATATATGGCTGCAATTTGCACAGACGCGGCCTTTCGCAGCATGAAATTAGCTGAACGGACTGTGTGCGGCCATAATCCCGGAGACCTTCAAGTTAAATATCTATTTTTTTTGAGCGATTAAATGCTTATCATGTTATGAAACATTCCCAAGTCCCGTTTTGTTTTGGAATATAAGCCTTTCTATCGTTTGGCCGATGGAATATAAACCAAATCATCCATCAAACAATGGTGTCGATTCGTTGTAAAAGCTTAAACTTCATGTTTTCCTGCCATTCAGCGCTTTCAAAACAAAATTGCTGGTAATGCAAAGCAAAAGCAACTTATAAGGAATTTCCACGTGGACGCTTTTGTATATATCCTCCTTCGCCTTATTATTATTACTATTAATTTTTTTGTTCAATTTCCTTGCGAAATCAACATCGCGCTTTTGGAGAGTGGGCATCTTTGCTTTGTCCTTCCATTATTGAGCACTCAAATATAATACATATACTAGAGATTCCCATCAATGATATATGGACTCAACTCAACAACCCTGTGGGCTTCCCCGGCAGGGCCCACCAAAATGTTATAGACCTCCACTCGTGGGACTTATGTGGGACCCACGTGTGTCCAGTCAGCTGTCAGCCTAAGAAAAATGTAAATTCCCCTCACCATGTGAATGAGATCTCCCTTCCCTGGTAGCTGAAGACTCCACTTTTTTATTTTTGATCAAGCAAATTCTGATAAAAGGCAATGTTCTCGCACAACAGAAATAAGCTTGCGATTATCTAACTTTAGTTATATGGTTATTTTTTAAAATCTTAAAATACAAATAAATATCTTATACAGTGAATACACTGAATATTGCACTATGATGCACCAAGTATCTAGTTCCTGCAAATATGATATTTGACACAGCGTTCTCCAACTAAAACCCACCACGGCCACAACTCTTATCTACTCAATCAACAAAAAAATGGATTAAAGCTTTTGAAGCAGAGGAAGGAAAGAAATTAAAATGCTTGACAAGGGGTAAAAGGGACAGGAAAGGGACAACCTTATCCCAGCATCTTTATTCTCCACTCTCACTTGTTCTGAGATTAAAACAACATACTTTCTCTGGTTTTTAACCAGAATGGTCCCCAAGGTTGGTTCGACGGCTGGCTTGATCATTATCCTTAGAGACTGTAGCAATCTGTGTTGCTCTTATTCTCATTACTCAAGAATTGCGTTTGCTTTGCCGAGTACAGGCTATCTGCATAAATTTGCTCCGAGAAAAACAAGAAAAAAAGGTCACATACCCCACAAACACGTTAATAAAGAAAAATGGTCCTCCCACCCTCCCTATATCCTAGACCAAAATAGGGAAGAATATGGTCCCAGCCCCTTAGGAAGAAAATTCTCTGAAACAGATTAAATCATCATCATCATGATGCTTACCTTATATTGAACTACAACAAGACAGGACTTGTATTCTCAGTGTTTAAAGCTGCAAGCAAAAACAAAGAGGGAAAAAAGAGAGAAAAATTGATGAACTTAGAAGTGTATACAATTAAGTAATGAACACGCTAGTAAGGATATAAATGAACTCTCCTAGGCCCTAACTCCTAAGTGTATTTTTTTGGTCAATTTATAACCCAAAAATAATTAAAAGTCAGATGTATCTTTCAGATGTTTCGTGGGAATCGTAGAGAGAAAGATGGATCGCACCTGATGGAAAATAAATATGATTTTCTCCAAAAAGGAGGAGAGTAATCACATCAAGAGTTCCTGGTCACTGAAACATGCGGTGATTAAGATCAGATGTAGTTAGTTTATTCTACGTCCTGTATTTGTGAGCGTAAAGAGCTCCTGTTGACGTTATTCTCCGAATGAGTCAGTGGAGCATAACCGTAAAGCCTCTTTACCAAAGATGTTCACCTCTCTCTCTCTCTCTCTCTCTCTCTCTCTCTCTCTCTCTCGCTCTCGCTGTGTGTGCAACAGCTAGAACCTGCTTTTTGATCATCAAGGCTTGTAAATGCATGCTGCCCCATATCGATCCACTTAATATTCCATCTTATATACACATCCCTCGCTCATCTCCTTCCTTGTAACATTTACCGTAACAACCAGCGTACGGACCCATATCTCTGTCCTCTCAAAATGGATCGACAATCCATCTTCTTTCTCTTGGGACTCATATTTTCCTTGTCTCTTGCATCACAAGCCATCAGTGACAGACAAATACAGTTTTTTTATCTAATGAAGAAGTCTCTCTCGGGGAAATACCCGCTAAATTGGGATGTCATAGAAGGAAAACCGGTCTGCAACCTCACTGGAGTTGTCTGCAACAACCAAGGGGAAGTCATATATCTTGACATCTCCGGTTGGTCACTTTCTGGAAACTTCCCTTCAGATATATGCTCCTATCTGCCAGAGTTACGTTTTCTACGTCTCGGCCACAATCGTTTGAGAGGAAAATTCCTTGATAGCATCAACAATTGTTCCCACTTAGAAGAGTTTAACATGAACCATGTGTACCATACAGGAACCCTTCCAGATTTCTCACCTATGAAATCTCTAAGGATCCTGGATTTGTCATACAACTCCTTCACAGGTCAGTTCCCGACGTCGGTATTCAATCTAACCAATCTTGAGGTGCTTAACTTCAATGAGAACGCCGGTTTCAACTTATGGGAGCTGCCCGAGGATATGTATAGGATGAAAAACCTCAAGTCTGTGATCTTGACGACATGCATGGTGCGTGGGCGAATCCCTGCATCCATAGGAAACGTTTCGACTCTGGTTGATCTTGAATTGAGTGGAAATTTTCTCACGGGCCAAATTCCTTCAGAGCTTGGAATGTTGAAAAACTTGCAGCAACTTGAGCTTTACTATAACCAACTTATTGGCAATATACCCAAGGAGCTAGGAGATCTCACGGAGCTCAGAGACTTGGACATGTCAGTCAATAAGCTGTCGGGAAGTATCCCAGAATCTGTGTGTCGTCTTCCCAAGCTTGAAGTCTTGCAGCTATACAACAATAGTCTCACAGGAGAAATCCCAGGTGTGATAGCAAACTCGAAAACCTTGAGAATATTATCTCTTTATGACAATTTTTTGACCGGAGAAGTCCCAAGAAATCTGGGTCAGTTCTCCGGAATGGTGGTTCTAGATTTATCCGAGAACAAACTATCCGGTCCGTTGCCAACGGAGGTTTGCAAGGGAGGTAAACTGATGTACTTCCTTGTTCTGGATAACCTGTTTTCTGGAGAGCTACCTGATAGCTATGCAAAGTGTTGGACAATGTTGAGGTTTCGAGTCAGTAATAACCATTTGGTGGGCTCAATTCCCGAGGGGCTCCTTGGTCTCCCGCACGTTTCCATAGTTGATTTGAGTAACAATAATTTAAGTGGTCCAATCTCCGAGACTATTGGAAATCCTAGAAACTTGTCAGAACTATTCATACAGAAGAATAGGATTTCAGGCGTTATACCTCCGAGCATCTCTCGAGCTACCAATCTGGTCAAGATTGATTTCAGTAACAACCTTTTGTCCGGTCCAATACCTTTCGAAATCGGCAATCTTAAAAGGCTTAATTTGCTGATGTTGCAAGGGAATAAGCTGAATTCTTCCATCCCGGGCTCACTTACCTTGTTGAAGTCCCTCAACGTTCTTGATCTCTCCAACAACCTTTTGACCGGTAGTATCCCTGAAAGTTTCTCTGATCTGCTACCGAACTCTATCAACTTTTCAAATAACTTGCTCTCTGGACTAATTCCTCCATCGTTGATAAAAGGAGGTTTAGTGGAAAGTTTCTCGGGGAATCCTGGTCTGTGTGTGTCACCCGTCTATGCTAACTCATCGGATCAGAATTTTCCCATATGTTCAAATACTAACAACAAGAAGAGGCTAAGCACTTTCTGGGTAGCAGGGATTTCAGCGGTTTTGATCATAACTGGAGCAACCTTGTTTTTGAAACGCAGATGTAGCAAAGAAAGAGCTGCAGTGGAACATGACGAAACACTTTCCTCGCCATTCTTCTCTTATGAAGTGAAGAGCTTTCACAGGATAACAATTGACCAACGGGAGATCATCGAGGCCATGGTCGAAAAGAATATAGTGGGGCATGGAGGATCTGGGACAGTGTACAAGATCGAGTTAAAAAGCGGTGAATTCGTTGCTGTGAAGCGGCTATGGAATCGAAAGTCAAAGGATTCGATTCCAGATCAGGATAGTCTGGCTTTAGACAAGACATTGAAAACCGAGGTGGAGACCTTGGGAAACATAAGACACAAGAACATAGTCAAGCTGTACTGCTACATCTCGGGTTTCGATTGCAGCTTGTTAGTTTATGAGTACATGCCGAATGGTAATCTTTGGGATGCTCTACACAAAGGCTCGGTCCATTTGGATTGGCCTACTCGCCATAAAATTGCACTAGGGACAGCACAGGGTCTGGCATACCTCCACCATGATTTGCTACGTCCTATAATTCATAGAGACATAAAGTCAACTAACATCCTTCTCGATGCTGACTACCAACCCAAGGTCGCAGATTTCGGGATTGCCAAGGTATTGCAGGCAAGAGGAGGGAAGGACTCCACATCTACTGTTGTTGCAGGCACATATGGTTATTTGGCACCAGGTAATTGTCTGACCCAAGTAGGAAGTTGTTATTTTTATATTAATGTTGCCTAAGTATTAGTACTTCAATCATAGTAATGTTAAATTTAAATATTTAATGGCTTTCTTGAATAAAAAAAAAACTCCTTTGTGAAGCTAAAGGAGTTTGGACAATATGTTGTTGCTATATTATGCTTAATACCACATAAAAAATTGACCAGGAAAATATAGAAAAGAAATTGCTTTCAATTTAGTGGTAATGTGCTTATCTAATATATATATTCTAGCTCCTTGAACCTTTTTTTTCCCAGTGAAATAGGCAATTAATTATAGTTTTTTGTGCCTGTAGAATATGCTTATTCTCCCAGAGCAACTGTCAAGTGTGATGTCTATAGTTTTGGGGTGATTTTAATGGAACTGATAACTGGGAAGAAGCCATTGGAGGTAGAGTTTGGAGAGAACAGAAACATCGTATATTGGGTTTCGAACAAAGTGGACAGCAAGGAAGGGGCTAGTGAGGTATTAGACAAGCGATTAGAAGGGTCTTACGAAGAGGAAATGATTCAGGTGCTCCGAATCGCCATCCGTTGCACCTACAAGGCTCAAGCTCTTCGACCGACCATGAAAGAGGTAGTTCAAGTGCTGCTTAAGACAGACCCGTCTAGCAAGTTGTTCAATAAGTCCAAAGAAACGTCAAATGCCACTTTGACAAAGAACTCATCATTTGAACTGTAGACAAGCGAGAGCTTAAAGGGTAAAAGAGGGAGCTATATTGCAACTAGATAAGCAGTCTCTCTCATAGTACTTCAGAGATGCATTAAACATAGCAACTTACTTTCATCCTCCCAAGACAAGTAATTTGTATATTCTATCTCTGACTCTGACTCTTCTTTATCTCCGTTTCCTTCTCTCATATACCGTTTTGACCTTGTAAAAACTTAAATTTGAATACTATCGGTGCTAGTGTAATACACAGTAGTCATATTCCATACACCCACTTGACATCATTCACCAACTCTCCATGAGGAATTCTGTTTTTCCTACTTTATTGCGGCTTTCTTTTCTTCCCCCCCCCCCCGGGCCACCCCCAAAAAAAAAACTCTATGATGCATAGAGCTCCAATAAAAGGAGCCTACGTTGGTGAGGACCAGAAGGTTGCGACTTGCAATTTGCAAGTAGTTCTTTCTATTTTTATTTTATAAATTAACAAAATGGGTCCTAGATTCTAAACGCAATATTATGACTTTTATTTTTATGAGGAGGGGCCCTAATCAAAGCTCTCCACTTGATAAAGATGAATGGGATGACTGATTGAGGAGCATCTTTCTCCATTTTGGTTAAGGTAAGAGAAGAAAGTAATCGCATTTAAGCAATCTTTTTTCCTCTTCCTTTCTTATCTATGACTGTTTCGTCAGAATTGATGTTCAGGGGGAGAGGCACCAATCATGCTTCACCGCGGATAGTGAGCCAGAGCCACTTACAAGTTGAATGCATGTTTATATTATTGAAGGAATTTCAAGTGAGAAACTAGATTATTCTAATGTAAGGACAGCAACAACTTATATAATAACTCTCGGTACTAGAGTTTTGTGGGGACTAAATGATGCTCAAACTGTAGAATATCAAGGCACAAAAAGTTGAAGTTTTCGATCTGTTCAATTTATCACGAATATTCAAGATGTTTGTATGAATATAGCTGAGTAATGCAACAGTAGAACAGGGATTAGTGAGTGAATCGCAGATAAAATGTCATGTGATGAAAACCTATCACGGTTTAAAAGCAATTTAAAACACACACACAAAAAGCATAAAAAGTAAAAGCTTGCTACTCGTATGCCAAAATGTATGCTTGGTCACACGTGTGTCCGACTTCTATCTCTAATAGCGCATGCGTACTTACGAGTGGCTGGTGGGGTCGCCTTAGAATGAGATTCACAACTAAACATTTCTTTTAGCTTATTGGAGAGGCCATTTAAAAAAAAAGGTGAGAAGCTTCTACAAGAGAATTGTTCTTAAATAAAAAGGCAAAGGCAAATAGTATCAACGCATGCTTAGCCGAGAGACTGGCCTGTCCTCCGTAAGTACAAGAAGCGAAAGAGAACAGACACAAGGACATCAAGCGGGTCCTGTTATAATTTATGCATGCACCTATAGCTTCTGTGGTAAAAACAAAGTCAGAAGTATTTTCTCGTCTCATCAGCACATGACTTACCACTGAATCAAACAGAAGCTGCAGATTATAAGTTCTTGATGTTTGTTCCGTGTTTGAGAAGAATTGTTGTAGAGAAGTGAATTGTTAATTCAAATCCAATCCGAATAACCGACCAATTCCTTGTTCATACATCAAGGAATTGTTGAGTCTGTTTTTAAACCCACTGCCAAACATACGATCAGTAAATCATAAATTAACAATTGTATGCTATATATTAAACTTAACATATTAAACAAATGAAAATGATGCACTATGAAGACAATAATTGTCAGCCCGACCGGTAACAGGCAAAAATATTATTTACAGAGATGTAGAAACGAGCAATTATCTACTAATATGATGACTAATTGTGAAATGATCATCGTGCCCCACTCGTAATCCCACTTAAGGCGGTTAAATTCAGTTGGTAATAATTTCAAGTGACAGTGGATACTGGATAATGAATTTGACAATTTGGACATCACTGGAAACAACTTCGACTCTCCAGGCACTTGAAAATTGAATAAGCCGAGTGTGTCATTTTGTTTCAGATGCCATATAAGTGTGTTCTTAGAATAAAATATTAGTGGCGCACCCAGTCGACAGATTTTAAAATTGGTCTAAAATTTTTCAGATATCTTTTTACCCCAAGCACAACGCAAAGTGTCAGACATGTAATGTACGCGGAAAAGAAATAAAAAATTTGAACATACTCTCAAAGATAGAGACTGTCCAGTGCTCTAAATTACAACTAACGAAGAACTTGGTCTCCGTAACGTGGAAAATTCATACCTGAGACGATGTTGTTATTAAGTTCAGGTGACTTGAATCCTAACTCGCATCAATCGCAACGGTTAGGCTGTTAGCGCCAAGGAGTTGAGGAACCTAGCGAATAGCCTATTACAGACGGGATCACGACGACGTGGAGGGAGAGATCCATTCGATTGCGAAGTGAAACTAAACACCGCCACTGAGCGCGAATTACAAAATGACGGTTTTAGAGCAACCGCGCTCATATTTTTGGGCCTAGCCAGGAGAAACCCGACCCATTCTTGTTTTTCGGCCCAAGTGACTTCGAACCTTGTGATCCATTGTTTTCGTCAAAACAAATTCAGGCTGAACCGATTTATAATTGTAGATTACAAGACTTAATCACAATAGGTTATTAACATACATTCAATTCCTAAAGAGCACTCCATTGTGATCATGGATGTCAGTTTGCAGAAAATTAAAAATCAGTCAAATTTTACAAGTTCGGGAATATTGATTATCACCCCTTAAAAAAAAAAGAGGAAATTATATAACTTTATTCCCGGCAAAAGAAAAAAGAAAAAAGAAGCGGACCCAAGGTATTTAGAAGAAGAAACAAGACACAGGGATGTTGTTGATAAATTAAAAGCCGCCATTGCAGCTGAGGCTGTTCCCCCTCCATCTTTTGAGTTGGGTTAATATTTATTTTGAGACGTAAATATTAAAAGAGAGTAAATGGTTTAGTAAATGGCATTCATTATTATTTATTAGTGGGCCTTCAATTAAATGCATTTCGCAGGCAACGACAACTGCATCCACGGAATTTATGTCCGAGTGTTTGCTCCCCTCTCTCTCTCTCTCTCTCTCTCTCTCTCATCAAACCTGATTCAACTTTTGCTGCCCGTTGACTCCGGAGACATTCTCTCCACCTCCTATGTTTTTGAATGTATTCAATAACAGAGATACTCACAAATTTTTATCTACAATGAGTCCAACACCGTGTAATTTTTTTTAGATGCGTAAAAATACTCATAATTACTTAAAATAAAAAAAAATGCCATAATTGATAAATGTAACGTAACACACTATTTTTATATTTGTATATATAACAGTAGTGTTGAGTTCTATTTAACGGTCATAACGTTTTTGTTCCAATTTTAAATGTCTATAGATATTTTTTCACCCTTAAGGACGCATGATTTTATATGCATTTTGAGTAAAATCTCATTGATATTTTTACATCCTAACCCTTTTTTAATTCACAGTGGTCCAACTCATAACTTTTGAGTTTTTGATCATCCAGCTGAATCATTTCAGTAATTGGTGGTGGAATTATGTTATGGGCTTATTTACCAATCAATTCTCAAAAGCAATTTTACGTAAATTGAGATAAAACTCTCTCACATACTTACTTCAGAATATGTTGTTTGGGTTGCAGGTGGGAGGTCTAGAACAGAGCATAAAACAGAAGGGCTTTCATCAGAGTGCCACATAAATGAAGAGCCTTCCACTTATTTATTAACCCTTTCACTAATTACCCTCTCCGCAGCTACCTTCCTGCCTTCGCTTTTAATGCCTCCCTCCTTTTAGGCTTTCAGTCAAAGTTAAAAAAATACTAATCCCCTATCAACATAAGTTTTTTAATATGAAATTCAGTTGATTTTCATAAAAAATATTAAAGAAGTTAAATACCACACTTAAAAATATTTATTTATACATATAATTACACTATAAATCATGCAAATTTTTTGTAGATAAATAAAAATTATAAATACTTTCAAGTGCTGCATTTAGTATCTTTAATCTTTTCACTAAAATCTATACAGCCCTCATATTAAGGATCAGAGGCTGTACTACTGATCACTTAAAAGTTAGACTAATTATTTAAGTGTAATATACATGATATGATCTCCTTCACATATTAGTGTGCCTCGTTATATTATTTATCAGTTTATAAGTTAAAGTAAAATTGTTTAGACAATATGTTAGATGTTCGATAAAACATAGATATAGAACTGGCACTAAACCTATATTTAGGTCGTGTAATTGTTTTAAACAAAATTGCTTTAACCGGCCAATGAAAGAAACGGATTTACAGCAAAAAAAAAAAATAATTGAGGGGGTTGAGCAATTCATCCATGGCAAGTTACACGCACGTGATTCCATGATTGGAACAGGAATAGAAAATATCTCTGGCTAATTTATAGCACCGTCGAGCAGTGCCACGAACAGGCCTTCTGCAGATTGAGGCTTCTCTTTTTGGGATCTTCTTATCCTTTTGTCAGCATCGAAATAGGTTTATGGAGATTAAATCAAAAGTTCAGATTCCCTTTTTATTCACAGCTGAATAAAAAATTGAAGTAAGACTGAACAGTCACGTTATTGTAAAATTCATCACCAACCAAACCGACCTTTTCAAATCAGGCTAGGGGATCTTTATCTTTGTTGTAACTTTAATATATAAACAATCTTTTCTTTATGTATACATACATATAAGGAGAAACATATCAATTCGTAGAATGATCTATTATTTTATACAAACAAGTCATAATCATATAGGAGCACAGCGATTGCATTAAATTTTCAAAAAAAAAAAAATTTTAAAATAGAGTTCATACCCTGCATTTCGGCTTGGGATGAGACAACACCTTGGTAAAATTTACTTAAAAGAATACTCCAATTTCAAACAGATACTTTTTTTAAAAATAAAAAAAAAATTGGATTTTGAGAGGAATTGATGATGGGCTCCACGTAGTTGGAGAAACATGGATCGTGGACTTCGCACGATCTACATCCAAATTTAATCTGCCTGGAGGCTGAACCCGAAACCATGAGGTAGGACCCGTCAGGACCTTCCACTGATACGATCCATTACATCCTGAGTAAAAGCTACATTCATTACAAGTGTTTTCCACCTCCTAACAATATTTATCACCCTCTCTGTGTTCTGTTAACCTCACTGTGGCGTAATAGTCGAGCTAAGCATTTCCAAAAAAAAAAAAAACAATAAAAGCTTATTATCATAAGAGCTGATTAATCTGAGGCTAAGAGCATGTTTGGAAACAGTTTCTATAAGCATTTTTACGTAAGTTGAGATAAAACTTCTCTCACAAACTTACCTTGTATTGTATACAATCAATTGTTAAAAGCTATTCCTAAATATGCTTTAAATGTAAAAAAATAATGACAGGTGACATATACATTGTCGATCGAACTCTATTCCACTTTGCATATTTTTAATATAAAACTTAACGAAAAAATTGAACTGTGGATTGAGCATTACATCAAAAACAGAATGAACACCGGTTTTTTTTTTCCTTTTGCAGTGCCATTCTAAACTGTCAGAAATAAATCTTAATGGAACAACTTATTGAGAGATTTTAATCTATCAATCGCTTTCCATTTCTCATCCTTTTAAATTAACTTTTATTTTTATAACCCAATAAATTTGAACCGACTCCACAGCACATAATGCAAACTATCATTTCACTTAACAAGGATGTAAAAGGCTTGGGCGATGTCCCTTTAGAGACATTTGATAGACTTGAGACGATACATCAAAAATTAGCATGATCTATACCCAAAGATGACGCCCAAATTGAGAAAAGATTTAAGCAATTTAAAGGGGGGATAGCCAAGACACACAAAAAAAAAAAAAAACAAAGAACAGTTCACACTGGGTTCGAGGGAAGACAGTATTCCCTCCTTTTTATGAGATTTTTTCAGAATTTTTTAGCTCTATTTATCAAAAAACAAGAATACTTATTCAAGGTGTTTATTGAACTTTCTCGTATATTCATTAAAAACGAGTGTTCAGATATGATATCAATTATTAAAAGGTACTAATCAATTTTTTACATTCTTACATATTTATTTACTTAACTTTAACTGCATTTTCTTACCATGGAGAATAATTATTGGAGTTTTTTTTTTTTTTTTGTAAAAGAGCGCAGAAGAGTATCATCTATCTTTTTTTTTTTTTGACAAGTATTGACCTAGCGGGTATAATAAACTTATAATGTTATAGTGTGAAAATTCCGTTGCAAGTGGAATTTGAATCCTGTGTGTAACTTAACAAGTCTGTCTCTTTAATTAAAGAAAGGAGCGTCAAACTGGCAAAAAAAAAAAATGAAAGCGGGAAGAGACAAAACGGGGGAGGATTAGGATTTGGAAGAAAGAGCAAACAAATATGAGAAAAGTTGAAAATACCCTTTCACCCATTCCCAAATTCTTGAAAACAATTAAAACAGAAATTTGACTCTCTCTCCCCCACCAATCAAAATATAGCCTTTCTGGGCAGGCAAGCCACCCCCTCCTCTCTCTCTCTCTCTAAAACCCTCCGATGAAGACAGACGAATCTCCTCCTCCTACACTCACTGCGGCAGGGACCTCATTTCACTGCTTCCTCTGCTTCTGCTTGCAATGGCTCTCCTTCACCGTATGGTTCTCTCCTCCATCTCATGCATCGACCCTTCTGCCCCTCTACCCTTTGAGGTATCTCCTGCTATTCCCTTTGTAAATCCATCCTCCTTTTTTGTCCATTCATAGATGAGAGCTCTATAATGTAGCTCTCACCCTCTCTCTTTCTCTCTCCTACCCTTCCCTTCTCATTGCGTGGAAAAAGGCAGACAGGATGGAGCCAGGCAAAGTCTCTCTCTATATAGTTATATGTCAATATAGTTTTTCCCCTTTCTATCCAGAAGCTGCAAAAAACATTTTGCTTCTCTCCTCTCTCTTTTTTTTTCTTTTGTTATCCCCCCTTTTCCTTCGTTTCACTCTTTTAAAGGAAGATAGAGGAGCATACAACTCGTCATCGATCGTGGCCGAGAAGTAGGAAGGGATTTTGATGACTTATTGACTTCCCCTGTTTGTACCCTTTAATGTTGTACCCATCCTATTAGCTATTGATCATGGTGATGTATGTTTTTCTTCATTTTTTTATTCCACTCACTTCCTCACTTCCTCACTTCCTTTTCCCTTCTTTTTAGCTTCCGATTCCAGTTTCCGGTATTCTACATTTTTCTGGTTGTTGCGTTGATCGCTAGTGTTTATTTACACTGCTGTCTATTTTTTGTGGGGTTTCTAGAATTTATATATATATTTGGATTTTATTTGAAGCCAATAACATGTTAGTGACGTCCTGAATGTGAAACGATTCCGTTGAGCTATGGGTTGTATTCGGACTTGTGAAAAGTTAGCTCCTTTCCGCTTGTCTATGGAAATAGTGGCCAGAAAGAGGGAACCAAATTATCACAAGATTCAAATGTGGTCCAAAATCTCATGGACCTATGAAATTGAAATTCTATATCACTCCGCCTTTATGCATCAGTGGAGCTGTTTCAGTATGATTTGACAGTTGTGGGACTTGCATGATCTTATTCTTTGTTTGTGAGCTGTGGTTTGGATAGGTTTGGTTATGTACCTTTTGTCATTTCATGAAGTTTATAAGCTTCTGATTTTTCCAAGCATCAGAATTAGCGTGAGAATCCTGGGGTAAAACTCTGGATTCCACACCCCTTCAGAGGGGGAAATGTAAAAAACGAAAGCACAGAAACAAAGAAGGGCATTTCATCAAGGTAACCGAATTGAGCTGTATCCTTGGATAGAGCCACATATAAATCAACTGTGATTCCTGTAGCTGATCCATTATTCTTAAACCTCTGTTTTGCTTAGTTCAAATGATAGAAATTGTACTCCTTGCATTCTCTACAGTAGTTGCTGCTTCAGCGAAGGTTTCCATAGCTTGTTAGTCACAGGAACTGAACAGAAAATTGCTTGACATACATTACTATGCATATATTATATAGCCCATTGTAAAGACATTATTAAAAAAAGCAACTTCCATAGCTTGTTAGTCACAGGAACTGGAATTTACTTTTTTTAATAATGTCTTTAGAATGGGCTATATAATATATGCATAGTATTATATGTCAAGCAATTTTCTGTACATGTCAATCAATTAACTTTCATGGATTACAGACTTGGTGAATTTCCCTGCTACAAATCATGTTCATGTGCTTCAAAAGAAATATATAGTCTTTTGTTTTGCTTCAAGTGCCCTGTGCATTTTACATAAGGCCTAAGATGGAATGAACACAGTTTGTGAATAGTGCTGGCTATAGATATATTCATGATGTGATGATTTTCCTTGCCAATGATTGTTTCACCTTATAATAGTGTTCTTTCTGTAGAAATAAGGTAAATGGATTGTAGAGTAGTTGTTTTGTTTGTTTGGCAACTCCTTTTAGAGGTCCAAAAAGTTTGTTAATTTGCAGTGTTTGGCAACCTCTTCTTTTAAAATACATTTTGAGCAAATAACTTTTTCTTGACATAGTGCATTATGCTAAAATGCATTCTGACAAACGGTTATTCTTCAAACGTTTTTTCAAACCAGCACCTTATTTCATTGAGGAGCCAGAGCCAAGGAATCAGGCATTTCCTTGGGATAATGCTGTCTTCAATTTTTGGAATGAAACATCTCCTGAGTACACTCATAATTTCTTTTATCATTATATCTATGTATGAGGAGTCGCGGAATAATTCCTACATAGGTGGTCACTGGTTAGTGTGCCAAACTCATCCTCGTAGCCTGTCTTCTTGTTCTGTGCTGACATCACTTATTGGTTGCTTCTGCTGCTGTATTGTTCAGCAGAATCATATTGATCTTCGGTTTGCATCTTACAGAACATAGTGAATAAATATAAAAGAATCTGTCAGCTGCAAATTAATGAGTCTACCTTGCTTGGAGATTGATCTGTTTACATTTATGACGTATGAATGAATTATTTCCTCTACTTGATAGTGTTGGTAATGATGTCAAAATTTGGGGAGCATATTTTCTCTTTTTCCTCAACTCCTTTTCTTATCATAATTTCATCTCCATTTATATCAAACAATGGATGGTTTAAATTTATTTTTTTATAAAATTCGTATTATAATATTAGATAAATTAAAATTTGTTATTTCATCTGTATTGCTGTTAAAAGTTATGTATATCATATTTTAACAATTTAAATTTTATTTATTTATGTCTATTATAATAATTTTATAAAATAAGAAATTTGAACCATTCACCTTTTTTTTTTTTCAAGTCTAAGGGTGTAGATGAGCTACTGGGAAGAAAAGAAGAAAGAAGAAAATGAGAGAATTCTAACTCCAAAATTTGTTGGGATGCTAGATGAAGAGAAAGGAGGCGGAAAAATATGGACACTTTATTCAATCAATTAACAAGGTTACCCAAAATATCCTTGTTTAAATTATCACAATAAAATAATTTTAAATGTGTTAAATAACCTTAATTATATCTTATCATATGCCTCACCACTACTCCTGCTCATGAGAGGAAATATAATTCATTTGATATCTAGGGTTTTACTATAAGTAGTAGTATGTGCTTTGCATGACTTTGTGACAGAGAAATAAATTACATTTTTAATAATTAAGATTAGTATAATTTGTTAAATTTTTTATATTATACATGCGGATAAATTATTGAAGAACACCTCTTTTCTGTTCAAGATGTGGCCTTATGACGTCAAGCACATAATCAAGTCGTTACCTTTTTTTTATTTTGGATTTTATAATAAATGTAACATACATCTCAGTTCCGTTGGCTATTAAATGTGTAGCTAAATTAATTATTTTACCGTTTTCCCTATAAGTGAAGCTCAACAGTAATTGTGTGTGATATGACCCACCAACTTGACGGCCCATACTACCAGAAAAGGAGTCCTCTTTGTTTTACTCCTTATGATAAAAAGTCTTTATTCATAAGAAGGAAAATAAAAGTCTGTATTTGGTGTTTTGAACACCATCTTTTCTTCTTCTTTTTTGATACATTGAACACCATCTTTTCTAGTTGGTGCTCTGTGGAGGCAAAAACAAAAAAAAAAAAGCATTTATTTTGTCGTTGAAGTTTTTTTTAAAGTATAAACTGAAACCCACATTCAAGAACTAATAAAAATAGACAAGGAAACAGGATTCAAAGGAGCAAAAATGCACCTCTAACATACGAGATAACTTGGCTAGAAGAGAGTGAGCTTTCTCATTCTCCTCTCTAAACACAAAAAGAAGTCAGTTTTTGGCATGAAATTATGTTGAGTTCTCGAAAATGGCATGGTCATGGTCAACTAAACTATTAAGTAATCATTGGTTCGGGGAAAAAAACAGCTGATAAAAACCGCGTATAGGAAAAAAGTAATTTGATAAAAAATGAAACTAAATTTCACCCTCAAAAACAATCTATAAAAAGACAACTGATTCCATCGGCACTCATTGTGCTATACGGCTTATTCTATTAACAGCCATCTTGATCGCATATCTTTGTCCTTCTCAACAATAAGTATTAAATAAAGAGACATAGCAAATTTCAACTCAGACACGTCCAAGCTTTTGCACCAGACGGTTCTCTATCTCAATTCTTTTTTTCATGAACAAGGCATACTTGGAAAGCATCTTCTCATCTCCAGCCTTCAATGAAAGCTTGCAGCTCAGGGACGTTTGCTCCAATTTGTGCATGTACAAGTTAGATATGGGAATGAAACTTCCCTTCTCGCTGCAAACAAAGCCATGGGCAGCTCTCAATGCAGCTCCAAGAGATGCAGAATCTGTTCATGTTGAAAAATATCAACTAGTCAAGTTCATCACTTACACAACCTCCAAATGAAAAAAAATAATAGCTGAACTTTATTCACTAGAACTAGATATGATTTTTATGGCTTACCAGGTCTTTCCACTGTATACACGTCACAGCCGAAAATTGATGCAATTGAGCTAAGGATGGCATGATTCGCAGACGCTCCACCTGTGGCTATTATCCGCTGAGGAGGAGAAGGCATGCCAAATCTTTCTGCATGAGCTCTCATTGAGAGAAATTGACCCTCAATTATTGCTCTCACCTGTAATTTAGAATGTCGTTCAATAAACAAGTTCAAATAGGATTTCAAATACTAGACGGCTTCCTATGTATGTATTCTAACCTCAGAAGGAGCATCAAATTCCTGCACTTCACTCTCTGTGAGTCCATCCAGTGTATCACCCGTGAAAGTTTCTATCACATACCGGTGAAAACCAACTGGTAGCATGAAAAAGACAGGAAACTAACGTGGATTAAAGAAGGTTAATTTATCAGTGCCATATAAGTAATTTATTAAGAAAATAAAAGGTCACCTGGGAGAGGAGGGAGGATTTCATTTTCCTTGTAGTAGAAACCTAACTTTCCACCTATCAACAAAGTGATGTGAGAATCAAAACCATGTAACAGCCACAAAATCACAGAGCATTATGATACATACCATTCAGTGGTGGTGTTTGCTGCAGAAATTTATTAAAAGTATCCCAAGATTTCTCAGCATAGCGGTTGCGTACATCTGATAAACAAGACAACTCCAGGAGTAAGAAATTACGTATAGCAAATGGACTATGGACACAGCAATCCACACACACCCCCCAGTCAGAAACAATACCTTCTCGGGTAAGGGACCCATTTTGGTAAACCAACATTACCATGTAACCTTCTGGATCAACTGGACTAGGGAAAACATGTCCTTCTAGTCCTGGATGAGGATCTTTAGTGATCATGAATACCTGAGAGGTGAGTAAGACTATGTTATAATTCAAAGTCAAGGTGAGAATGAACTATATCGAAATTTGCCTCTAGGGATATTGATCTTAGATATTCAGAAATAAGCCTTGAAGTTGAAGGCAGCAAGCCATAGATCTGGAAGTTCTGTAGCAGTTATCATTCATTAAATTGAAAGAGCAGAGCAGGAGTAAGATAACTAAGATGACACAATATCTTAACTTACTGTGTCACTAGTGCCAAGGCTGATCCCCAGATCTCCTGGAACGTTTAGGGTTAAACCTGCAGACTCAAAAAGGTTTAAAGATTTCAAAAATACAGCAGGAAATAGAACAGTGCGTGTGTGTATAGCAGCAAATGTTAGAACTGAAGAAATGGAGGCACCTGCAACACTGTTAGGGTTGTCTCCTGACCAATTAATAACCAAGCAGTTCTTGTTGAAATGGTACCTTATCGGAGATAAATACATTTAAGGGTCAATCTTCACATTCCAAATGTAAGACGATTTAGAACATTTCGGCCAGCAAAATATGTATGAAGTTCTATTGAATACAGCCTGTACATTATTGCAGACAGAGCTACAAGAGCATACACCCAAGCAAAACAAGCAACAGAAAATATAGATCACATGGGAATATAATTTCGCTTGAAATATAGTCCAGTCAAATTCTACAGGACAACTAAGTTAATCTACTAATATACTTGGTTGTCAAATTTATGTGTGACACTATTCAAGAGAAAATAACATTAACAGTTAGCAAAGGAAAAAAGAAAAGAAAAGAAAAAAACATTAGCATGAAATCCAACGCTCTAGTTTCCATCAAACTTAAGTTTTAATTTGCTGTGATTCCTTTGTTGACAAGCTATCAAGCTATAAGAAATTGCAAACATGACATTGGAATTAACCAACTTCTAGCTAAATGTTGTCTGCATTTGCACTCATTTAGAGCATATAGTTGCAGTAATCTGGTCATTCTGGTGTTCAGCCTCCATAAGAGAGATGGAAGAAAAAACTAAGCACCTCAGCCAGTTAAGTTTCACTTCAAGATTCAAAACCATGCACAACATACCTCTCTACAAAATATGAAGCAATATTTCCAGCAACAGCATATGCAGGGGCCAACTCCCCCAGTTTTGACTCCAAATTAGGGGCAGTCGCCTGCAACAAACATGAGAATTAAATCATGTTGGTTTAGTAGGAAAAAAAAAATCTAAATTTGGCATCACCAAAACCTCCATGAATAGTGATGACAGTTCAACAAACCTCAAGTGCTAATTTAGACCACTCTTTTATCCTTATGTCCATCAAATTCATGCCTGCACCATCAGAGTGATCAATAGCAGCATAAGCGCCAACAAGAAGAGAGGCCATGAAGGAGCTAACAAGGGAGACCCTCTCAGTGTTATTATAAACTTCTGGCTGCTTATTGAATATTTTCTTGATTTGGGGACCGGTGAATCTTTCATACGCTCGTGATCCTGTTACTTGAGCCAATTCCATTGCTCCCCCGCAAGCTTCCTCAATCTTCCTACACTCAAGAGTGGTGCTGCTGTCCATCCATATTGGGGATTCCTTGATGGTAAAAGCATTTTCGAGCTGATCAAGTAGGGATTTCTTAGGATCCAATGATGATAATATCTGAGAAGTACCAGTTTTCCAATAGACACTACCATGCTGCTGTCCACTACCAGAAACAGCAGCAATTTTGCCCAAGTCTAATCCTGATCTCGCGAGCTTCTGAAGCATAAGGTCCAGAGCTTCGACCCACATCAAAGTGGGCGAAACGATTCTTCCATTCACAGACGGGTCTCGGTATACTCCATCCTTAGTTTTGTAATGCGGCAAATCAGAATCGAAACGAATAAGCTCTGACAGAACAATGTTCAAATTTGAGTCCAATACAGTCGCCTTCAATGACCTTCAAACGACATAAAAGCAAAATTTCTCAGTACTCTATTCAAATTATAATGCAGAATTTAAGATGAATAAGTGTAGCCATAAAACAGCAATGCAGGGAAACAAACTAGATGAACGATCATAGTTTCTGAATAAAATAAAGCTATTCAAACTCAATGGACTTCATGAAAATTGGAGAAAACCAATTCTGAGAAAAACTGATACGGTTCGGGGAAATCATAGACTTACTGGGTAGAGCTATCAAATCCAAGATAATAAGAGTCGCGAGGAAGAGAAAATTCTGCCATTAGAGCGAAACACACCACAGCGATGTATAATACCTATAAACCACAGTATCATGTTACATCCCTGGCCTTTATAAGGAGGAGAGGACCGAGGTTGCGTCAGCGAACTCATCTCGAGGGGTTTTTGGATGAACATAAAAGATTTGGATGAGATTACAATAAATGTTTTAGTTTAGATTCGGGGATTTTCGTAAACATTTAAACTTATATGTTGAAGCATTGAATTATGGATACTTCAGATATTCAGAGTTACTATTAGAATATAAAATAAAAATATTTTTCTCTTCTGATTCGATTACATATAATCCTGATACATTTTATTAATTTTAGTGTTCGTTTAGTACAATAATATAATCAAACGTAATTTTGATTACAATGGATTATAACAAATTAAGTAATCACTATTAAATAGTTTTAATTATATAATCTGGATTACAATTTGTATAAATTAACATATGTGTATTTGTAACTTTTATTTATATCATTCATCTTCAGGTTTAACAAAGTTAAAAAGTTGATTTCATACTTCTTTATTTTTTATAGATAAAATATGAATTTCATTTTATAATTCTTGATAACACCCCAACCCATTTAATATATCAAACAAATGCTCTATATTGATTGTTCCATTGCATTTCCATCAACTCCACAAACCAAACGGGTTGTGGTTTTTAGTTGGATTTAAACTGAGTTATTAATTACTATCTCCAATCCTTAATATAAAAAGCCATTTAACTTTTGTTGTGGGATTAAGGAAACTAAATATCATACTTAAAAGTATTTATTTATACATATAATTAGATTATATATTAATTTATAAGTTAAGCACATTAATTTAAAACAATGATATATATTTTAAGTAGTATATTTAATTTTTTTAATTTTTACAATAAAAGTCAACTAATTCTCACATTAAACACTAGAACTAAATAAGAATCCATATCTTTCCTTTATCTTCTCCTTTACTCTTTCTCCCTCTCTTCCTTTCTTTCCCCTTCCTATTTTGTCTCTGTATCCCTTCGCTCGTCTAGTGACATTCAGTGTGTTTGGGAATCCATTGGATGAGTTAATAACGTATTTTGAGAGAAAATGTACGTTCGGCAAAGATTTTGACCAAAATGCACTCTGGCGCTGGAATGCATTTTAAGGAAAAGAATAAAAAAAGCTCATTTTGTCTAAAGTACATTTTAAGTCGCAATCTCAAAATTCCTTTTCACGACTTGAAAATTTTAAGTCGCGACACTTAGACATGAAAATTCTAAATAGCAACTTGATACACTTCAAATCGTGATCTAGATATATTAAGTTACAACTTGAGACATTCTAATTACTTTTATTTCATTTTTTTTTCTAATTTTATCACAATATAAAATAATATATATATATTATTTAATGAGATTCATTTTCTTTTAAGTTACTTTTCATCAATCACTTTTACAACGTTTATTCAAACAAATTTTCATTTTTTAAAATGTATTCTGACCAAAAGTCATTCTCCCAACTTTTATCTAAATTGGTCCATTGTATTTCTCTAGTCATATTCTTTATGAGAAATTTTATAAAGAGGTGTTAATTTGTCATATTATTTAGAATTATTTCTTTTGGAAAATCAACCTCTAACATTAATTTAACTACATGGCGCCCTATCTAAATTTAAATTTCTTATAAAACAGTTAAAGTACTTGTTAAATTATATGTAAAGCTGGCCATAAGATACTGTAACAAATTTTAACAAATTTCAACTTAGTCGCGGTTACACTTGACACACAAATGAAAGAAGAAGAAAGACTGCTTCATATACCATCCATATATACAGTGATTCTCTTGGCGGACTCCCAATACACAATAACAACCAATGAACATAAATAGCCGTATGCAAATAGATTACAGCTGCATAACTTACCACCACATTGGATCTATTATATAAGAGTTAGTTGATTTTTGTTATGAAGATTAAGAAAATTAAATAAATTACTTATACTGCAAAATAATATATTTAACTTTCTTAATTTTTTAAAAAAATCAAGTAACTCTTATATTATACACCGGGTATAGTATTATTAGCTACGTCCATATTTTTGGATCAGACGATTCTCTATCTCAATTCTCTTTCTCATGAACAAGCCATACTTGGAGACCAGCTTCTGATCTCCAGCCTTCACAGAAAGTTTGCAGCTCAGGGACGTTTCCTTCAGCTTGTGCATGTACAAGTTAGAAATGGGTATGAAACTTCCCTTCTCTCTGCAAACAAAGCCATGAGCAGCTCTCAATGCAGCTCCAAGAGATGCAGAATCTGTTCCTGTTAGGGGAAAAAATATATCAATTGCTGTGTGTGTGTGTGTGTGTGTACAAAATCATATCTCAGTGCAAAACAATAAGATGATTTATATCACAGCAATGTGGTTTAACTTCAGTATTAACTAGAACTAGATATGATTTTTATGGCTTACCAGGTCTTTCCACGGTATAAACATCACAGCCGAAGATTGAAGCAATTGAGCTAAGGATGGAATGATTCGCAGATGCTCCACCGGTGGCTATTATTCTCCGAGGAGGACAAGGCATGCCAAATCTTTCTGCATGAGCTCTCATTGAGAGAAACTGGCCCTCAATTATTGCTCTTACCTGTAATTTATAAAAGTAGGGAAAATCAGTGAAAAGTCTTGTTTGAAAGTTTTATTGGCCACAAGGACCTGAACTTTCAATGTATAACATCCTATAGAGTACTGATATTTTCAATATATCAAAATATCTTATAGGTTATTCTGGCCAATAAAATTTTCCAGTAGAAACTTTTCATTGATGTTCCCTTACACTGCTCAATAGTTAGCTTAAAATAGGACGAGTCACAGTGAGGTTTGTTATGTATGTATTCTAACCTCAGATGGAGCATCAAATTCCTGCACTTCATGTTCAGCGAGTCCATCCAATGTACCACAAGTGAAATTTTCTATGACATAGCGGTGAAAGCCAACTGGAAACATAAAGAAAAGAAAAGAAAGAGTTGTTAGCAACCTTTTGATTAACGAAAGTTCATTCATCCTTGCTATACAAGTTAATTTAGAGATAAAACAAAAGGCCACCTGGGAGAGGAGGGAGGATCTCATGGTCCTTGTAATAGAAACCTAACTTTCCACCTATCAAAAAAAGTGATGAGAAAATGTAATATGGTGCATGTAATGTAACTACAACAGCCACAAAATTGCAAAGAAATGATACGTACCATTCAGAGGTGGTGTTTGTTCCAGAAATTTATTGAAGGTGGCCCAAGATTTCTCAGCAAAACGGTTGCGTATGTCTGATAATTGAGACAAGTATAAAAGTGAGGAAACTGTGGTAACTCTAAAGTGGGATCAACTATACACACAATAACATACAAGTATCAGCTAACAACACTCGCTACCTTCACGGGTAAGGGAGCCATTCTTGTACACCAACATTACCATGTGACCTTCTGAATCAACGGGACTAGGTAAAACAGGTCCTTCTAATCTTGGATTAGGATCTTTAGTGATCATAAATACCTGAGAGATAAGAGTGTGTTATAACTATTGTATCTATATTGAGATTATATGTTCTTAACTTACAGTGTCACTAGTGCCAAGGCTGATCCCAACATCTCCTGGAACATTCAGGGTTAGTCCTGAAGACTCAAAAAAGTTTTTAGCAGGAAATTGAACAGAAAATGTGTGCACAGGAGCAAATGTTGAAAGTGAAGTAAATGAAGGCACCTGCCACACTGTTGGGGTTGTCTCCTGACCAGTTAATAACCAAGCAGTTCTTGTTGAAATGGTACCTAAGAGGAGATAGATAAATTTCAGCGGGTCAATCTTAGCATTTTTAGGCATTTTTTCCCCATAAGACTACCTAAGAGAGCAGGAAGAAAAAACCCAGCCAGTTAAGTTCCACTTCAAGAGTTTCAAAACCATGTGTTGCAACAGACCTCTCTACAAAATATGGAGCAATGTTTCCAGCAACAGCATATGCAGGGAATAACTCTCCGAGTTTTGGCTCCAAATTAGGAGCAATTGCCTGCAGCAGCAACAACCATGAGAATCAAGTCACATTGGTTTAATAGAAAAATCCCAAATTTAGTACAAACATTCCATGGAGATTGAATTATAGGGAATGATCCGAGAATTACTAACCTCAAGTGCTAATTTAGACCATTCCTTTGTCCTTATGTCCATCAAATTCATGCCTGAACCATCAGTGTGATCAATAGCAGCATAAGTGCCAATAAGAAGAGAGGCCATGAAGGAGCTAACAAGGGAGATCCTCTCAGTGTTATTATAAACTTCTGGCTGCGTATTGAATATTTTCTTGATTTGGGGACCAGTGCATCTTTCATATGCTCGCGATCCTGTCAATTGAGCCAATTCTATAGCTCCCCCACAGGCTTCCTCAATCTTCCTACACTCTTCAGTGGTGCTACAGTCCATCCAAACTGGGGATTCTTTGGTGCTAAAAGCATCTTGGAGCTGATCAAGTAGTGATTTCTTGGGATCCAAAGATGATAATATCTGAGAAGTACCAGTTTTCCAATAGACACTACCATGTTGCTGTGCACTGCCAGAAACAGCAGCAATTTTCCCGAAGTCCAAATCTGATTGTGACAGCTTTTGAAGCATAAGATCCAGAGCTTCAACCCACATCAAAGTGGGTGAAACAATTCTTCCATTTCCAGAGGGGTCTCGGTATACCCCATCCTCAGTTTTGTAATGGGGCAGATCAGAAGCAAAACGAATCAGCTCTGACAGGACAATATTCAAGTTTGAGTCCAGAACAGTTGCCTTCAGTGACCTTCGGACCAAAGAAGTGTTATTTTTTATTCTGTTCGCATTGGAAAACAGAATTCAGGGGGAAATCAGAGACTTACTGGGTAGAACTATCGAATCCAAGATAGTGAGTGTCCTGAGGAAGAGAGGAGTCCGCCATTAGAGAGCAAAGAAAGTCAACGATGTATATTACCGCTACATATACAAATCATAAATACTTATTGATCATAATATTATTGTCTCATTGGCTTTTCTATAGAAGAGGAAGTAGGGGGCGGTGATGGAATGTACAAACAAGATTTGGATGAAGTCCCCAGATGTTGGGGAGATTAGGATGAATCCGATGCGCTTCCAATTGCGCACTTTCTTATTGTTGTCTTTTTTTTTTTTTGTTTGGGTTTTTTAATACAAGGTTACATCATCGAGCCGGGACGATGACTCAGCCACGAGTACAAGGCATGCCACGCAAAACATAATTTAAGATGTTTTTTTAACTGGTAGTACATTTAAAAAGGTCTTACATCACGGAGCCCAAACATCTATAACCATTTAGTCCTTTTTCATGTGATGACGTTATGTGACGAATATCAGAGGAACTTAAAGCCGCAAGATTTTAATCTATATTCATAGAGACAGATAGCTGGCTGATTGAAAGGCAATTAAATTAGTAGAGGAGTCACAATTAGGCCAAAATCGAATAATATAGTATATGATAAAACTTAAAGATTTGTCAATAGCAGACACTCATTAATGAGCCTTTGAGATTTATGAGAGATATTATGTTCTTTGGAATGGTTGTGACCTGGTTGTTAGTCTCCTTGTAATGAGCCCAAGAAAAGGAAAAGAGAACAATCGCAACAATACTACTGCATCTCACCTTTCAGGTGTGGATTCTCTCGCCTGCATTTCTTCAAACTTACGGTAAGGAGGCATCTGAGCCTACAATAATTACACCACTGTACACTCTTTGGGTACTTAATATAAAAATTACTTTAATCAAGAAATTAAACTACATAAAGTATATTCTTGAATTAAGAAAACAAGTATATTCTTGAAACACTGCCTAACGCTACGTATACAAGTAGATGTCGGAAACTAACTATTCCTTGGCAACCATTGGCGATCCTGTTACTGAAATCTGAGAGCTACGAAGTCTTGAAACGGATGAGAATTGTCCATGCCTTGGGGGAGTGCAAAAGGGGCTCATCAAGCAACCGCTACCGAAAAAGCTCGGGAAAAGACCACATTATGAACCTTGCAAAATGTCAGATTCTAGGAATTCAATGTGAGCGGCCCGCCCAATGAAGGAGTACAGATTCTTGCCATAGGCAGTGGTGTCAAAATTGACATCAAAGCGCATAAACACTCGACGTTCTGAGGGCTTGGCACAGATTTGGTCCAAGCAACTATTTAGCATCTCCGTGAACGCTCTTCCCCTCTTTGAATTATCATTTGAAGCAGCTTGGCATGATTGAATTCTAGCAGAGTGGTAGGGCACATAACCATCCTGAAGAAGCATCGTCAATTAGGCAAGCCACAAGAAATTCTAAACTGAAAAACAAGCATGCCATTAGAAAAGGTACAATGGGGAGACTTCACTTAACTGTTAGCTTTTATGCAATTCCTTACCCTACACTTGAAATTTCAATATTTTACTAGACCTTAATTCGGGAAAGGGAAGAAGACTTATACTGCTAGTATAACGCAAAAACTTTATTGAGCCCATTTTCCATGAAGACAACTAATTCATGTCCAGCATAACGAAACGCTCTCTGGTGCTAGAAGCATCGAGACAACATGGAGTTCACATTATCATTTCAACACGAGAGTATGCTTCTTCTGGGTCTACTGGCCTGATTTCTTTGCACCAAAAGAAAAAAGTATGCCTTACTCGCACTGATGCATGTGATGGAACCCATTGAAGAAGTTCCAATTCTACGCAGACGCATGCTTAAGCTCAACTATGATACTGATGAATAATAACCCAATCTCCAACAAAATATCAGTATAAACGTTCAATTTACATGCGACCCACGAGGAATAAATACCTGAGGAGAAGATAGCAAGACAATATGTTTGAAGTGGCCCAACGTTTTCTGCTGAAATTAGAAAGAAATGGAAGGAAAGAACAATATTAAAACCTCCAACAATAGCATGTGCCATTCGTCTCTCTATCACAGCAAATATTAAATTAAAGGGAAAATGCATAGAACCTCCTTAATTTTCAGGCTTAATCATATAGATTCCTCAACCTCAGAAAATGTCCTAATAACCATATCTATCCCTCTTTTTTGGTGTCAGTCCATCCTCACAGTCACTACCACCCTGAACTTTCTAAACTTTACATATTCAAAACCAAAAACAATGATTTCACATGAACCCAATGGAGCTGTTGAAATAATTTTTGAAGTTACCAGGAGCCGATCAACAGAATTAACTTGAGGGGCTCTGCAGCTTTGTCATTCAATAATGTAAGACTAAACTAATGCTGAAGACATTTAGACCCTAATGCTAAAGACATTTAGACCCTGACTTTCATAGGACCTTCCTACCTTACACAGTTTATAGAGGAATGTATTTTGGATATCTGAATCATCGGTGAAAGTCAACTGATGAATGCATTGTGTGCCTTTCAGGGTCTTCAAAAGCCACAATCCAGAATTAAACAAAGGGTTTGAATTATAGAGATACCCCAAATGTGGACCAGATACAGAAACATATGTATGAAGATGTCTTAGAAATGGTTCCATCATGCTGTCTGCAAACACAAAACATATTTTAGCACCAAATGTCAAACGGACGAACAGAATTACATCTTAAATGCATGACCAACCTGCAATAGCTGTTCTTATAATGAGGTTACCAATTGAGTGTCCAACAAAACTTAGCCTAATATCTTCTAAATCCCCATGTTTTGATGCCTTGTCCATTTTTCTTCTAACAAAAGACATAACTTCTTGAGCTAGCCTTTGTCCCATTTCTCTGAAATTTTCAGATGTTTTATCCTCATTAACCTCGGACATAAGAACTTCAGCCATGGGATCTATCAAAAGCCACTGATTTCTTATAAGCCGTAGATCCAGATGATGCCCCTGTAAAGTTTCGAGTGACGAAATATTGAGTAATTCACCGAGTTTCCCAACCAATTAAAATACTGAACAGAAAAGATAGATGAATTGTAATTCAATTAATGTTGCTCCGAATACAATGTAACCGAAAGTGATACCCTGTGATGTCTCCGATATATTAAATTAAACAATACTATATCAACCAAATGCACCAAGATTACAATTGAAGAGTAAACACCCAAACGAATCGAAACAGCACATACATAGCTACTGCCATAGGTTCAGCTACGGTCAGTTCAACTCAATCACAAAACAAGCTGATCAGCAACTTCATTAGGTTTGACAAACTTTCCCATTAAACAATATTGTATTTTCTAATGAAATATGTTCATGCGTCACTATAAAAAATGATGGCTATTGACTTGTACTCTTGTTAAATTTTACTTGAAATTTATATAATAAATTAAGGAAAATGCACAGACATCCCTGTACTTTTACCACTTTGCAGACAACAAAAATATACTTTAAAACCCGTAAAATATACCCGCGAATTGAAGCATTCATGGAAATATACACTTACATCCACCGTCTGTTGAAAATTTAAGAGAAACCATATATGTACAAAAGTAAAGGGCCCATAGTATATTCTAGTAGGTCAATGCTTCCAACATGTGATTTCAACAGTTTCAGTATGTCACGAATGAGTTATCATTTATAAATTGTATGCCATGTGTCCTTCCACACATGTTCACATGGGGCTGTAGTTAAGTTCCATCAGAACGTAGATGGAAAGATCCGCTTTCAACTTTCAAGTACGTTAAAGTACCGGGGTCCCATATATGGATTTCTAAGTAAATAGGGCTATTGGTAAATGAGTCCGAGTATAAGGATTGTTGGTGCATTTTCCCTAATAAATCAAGGTAACACAACACTAATTTAAGTTGGGCTAACCCAACTCAAGCTTAGGCTAAAGAACAATCAAGAAAGCTTAGCTTCATCCCTCAGCTCCTTCAGCTTTTCTCATTCATTCCCATGTTGAAAATTTGAAAAGCGCAACTTGAATTGGTAATCGTCTAGAAAAACCTTAGTTGATTCATCAATACAGGACTGCAAACCAAATTCTAAAATTCTTGGGCACATTTAACAAGCTCAATTCCCACACAAAGGTAAGGTACCGGTTTTGCAATAAATCCCCCACGACCATACTTGCCTGAAATCCATGCACAAAGACAACAATCTTTAACACACGAGCATTACTTTGTGGTGCGGATTTCTTGTCCACAGTGACAGAGCTGTCAGTTCGTAAGGGGAGTGATTCTAAAACTTCAACATGTCTCAGACATGAATTTTCACTATTGGTACGGCGTGGTGCGCTCATCATACGTTCTACAATCACAATTGGTACCCGTGAAGGATCTCCAAATATATACATATCTTGAATTGATCCGTTGTTCATCTGCAATGAAGCAGTAATTAATTAATAGCCCACATGAAGATCTACAATTGAAGCTAGGGGTCCAAACTCCACATTAATGAAGGAGACAAACTAACCTTCATCTGTGCAATGCTCTTTCTATGAAGATCAGCACGTGTAGCTGAAGTCTGAGGAGGCTGCTCAAACCACAAGACAAAACTAAAATATATATAACCTTTTAGGCTTTTGCATTAAGGATTATCATTTTACCTTCAAAAGGAACAGACAAGCACTTACACCATCAGTTAACTGCCATGAACTGGCAGTTCTTCTATGTACACCACGGCGGGAAGATTCATCACTGCCATTATTCATATGATGATGCGGCATCTCAAACTTAGAGTACACCATCCATATTGACCACTCAGATTTCCGATCCATAGCCCATGTATCACGTAAAAACTCAAGAATCTTTGTTTTGTGATCCCTAAGAAGTTAATATCAGCTAAGTAAACAGGCCAAACAAAAGTTCCATGATACTTGCCCTATCATTTTAGAGTCAAAATTTTTCAGGCAGTTACACCAGACCAATCTCATGATACATTCAGGTATATATGTGCATAATTGGAACTGGAGCTGGTCCATAATTGAGAAACAGTCCTCTGTTCAGTTCAGTTTAACAGAATCAAGTAGAATAAGATCCTATAACATTTGATAGAAAGCAAACCTGTGGAACTTAAGAAATATGCTCCATAAATGCAAGGACTGATCTCCCAATGAATGATAACAGCTTATCAGTTCGTTCTTGGATAAGGAACAAAGAACTTCAGCATCATGAATATCCAGAGCATTATTTCCTCTCTGCAAGGAAGAGAAAAAGAAGTGAGAACTAATCAAGAAGGAATCATTGAATTGGAATAAATGGCCCAATAAAATAAGAAACACTATGCAGAATGAAACAAAGTAAGGACCTCAAGACCATTTTGTGCCTTTCCTTCTCCTGAAACTTCAACATCTACACCAAGCTGCTTTGCTTGCAGAATAGAAGTTAATAACGTTGGGTTGTTCATATTTGCCTCAGAAAAATCAACAGCTCGACCAACTGCTTTGCTGAATTTTTGGAGTTCTTCAAGCAATATATCACAAGCAGTTAGTAATGCTTTAACGACTGCAACATCCTTTGCAACTTCAGAAGTAACCCCACTCGTTTCCTGATCAGTCATATAAAGCATTATTATTACATAGAGAGGAATGCATGGACTAAAACGGTATGATATATTATATATATGTTCAAAGAGTGACTTTCATGTTCCTTGATCATTTAATAAATTGACATGAATATTATTCAACTCCCCATATTACGTTTTTCAATCATTTTTATCCCATCCTCAGTGCAAGACACAAATTTTAAGTGGTTCCTCGAAGCCGAACATTTCAAAATGGTCTTTAGGTCCATTGATGCAAAGAAAAATTGTTATAAAAATATCACCATCTTCATGGAAAGCATGTTCAGATAATAGTCAAAATATAACCCAATTGTGAGGATCTAAATTGGTAGGAAGATAGGTCCTTATTAAAGTATGAAGTCAAAATTTAACCCCATAAATTAATAAAGGATGTAAGAAAAATCTCCATTAGAATATGAGCAAGGATCTTAAACTCATTTAACCAATGAAGCCAACTCTAATAAGGAAAAGAGAGAAAGGATCTCGCTCCACTCATTCTCACTAGCCAAATACTTGAGAGAATATTCTAAAAGTATAAAGAACAAAACTGATATATTATTTCTTCATGATTAGCTTTAGGAAGGTTAACTTATTTATAAGAAGATATTACAATAATAAATATAAAATAATCCTAATATCGTTATCCAAGTATTTGAATATTTAAATTTAAGATATACTAAGATATATACTGGATCATAATAATACTTAATAAAAATACTGAGATATTTATAAATAATAATAGACCAATAACTCTTAAAAATATGGTAACAAACTAATCCATTATCTTCATCTACGATCCTATGATATTTGGTATTCCATCACCAACAATTGAAAGTATAAAATAGGAAAAGGCATTGCAAGCATGACATTAAATGTGTTCATGTAGGCAAGTAAATATGTGCAGGCATGAGCTCCCCCATTTTGGATCATGCATAATTGAGTGCAATGAAATTGATAACGAACAGGTGCAAAATGATACATATGGACCCTACAAAGTAACTAGTATGGACAACAAAAACAAACACACACACACAGAGAAAATGACGTAGAAGACTGGAAAGTGCCGCATGAACAAATACTATAATGACTCATGTTCATATTAATGAAAACTAAAAACACCCCCCATGCATTTCATAGTGATGTTTATATTTCCCCCCCTAAAAAGTAGTACATAATTTGAAGAAGAAAAAATTACACAATATTTGGGTATTTAAAAAACCACGTTAATTAATATTACATGTATGGTGATAGATTCTATGTTCCCAAGTTGCCAACAAATACACCCTAAATCCCAAGGGGGAAGGCAAAATAAATTGATATAATAATCATAACTTTCATTTCCCCATATTACTGAGAAAGACTGGTTATTAGCATCATGAACAAAGCCACTATGATCAGCAATGGTTAACAGAAAGAAACATCCAATCCAATGTTAACAGCATACTGGATTCAATGAGCCACAACTTCCATCAGCAATCAATCCTGAACTGCCAGAATTGCTGAAATGGTACAAGTGAAGGTTATACTGTGTACAGAAGCATACACACTCTCAAAAAATAAACAAAAGAATAAGAAGAAGCATATGTAACATGAAGTTTGAAATCAAAGCAGATTAAAATGATCTTCTGAGAAAAATTGCAAATGCTAAAATAAGATTCTATCCCAATCATATATGAATAAGCTATGCAACAAACCTCGATACCTTCGCAGCAGACCTGTAAGAAGCAGCTTTCAGTAGACTGACATGTACACTTACATCAACAAGCACTGTATGTAAGGCATCAAAATGAACAGGACAATATGAATGCAATCCTAAAAGGGCTGTGGGAGGAATGCGAAATTCATGAACAGCAGCAGAGGAAGCATCTGGAGAAGCTTGCAATCCAACACTGTAGATGGTGCACGCGGGTCAGTATATGAATGTAAGCAAGGACATATCTACCAAAACGGAAACAAACGAGTATTTTGCCTCATACTAATGGGCCAATCAATAAACAGCTCCTATTGCTCACCCATCCTCCAACTTGGGAGCAAACATAAGTTCAAACTTCAAAATTGCAGCAGTTGTCAATAAACCCTGCATGCAAATTCCATACAAAAAAGTTCGATGTGACAAGAATAATAAATTAAAAGGGGGAAGAATAGTGAAAAACACTACTGGTATATTTAATCTTGGCTATGCTAGTGCTCCTCTTAGCCATAGGAGCCAAGGGCTGTGCATTAGTCCAAAACTAAGCATTAATATAGTGTGAAGATGAAGTAAGTTCCTCAACCTGACAAGCACTTGACAACTTAAAATTACAAATTAGTTCCTATTCTGATTTTTTCTTGTCAACAACTATGCATACAAGTGCATGTATATGGAGCATGTGCAAGTGCGCATGAAGAATGGACAACCTTATGGCAATGAGAATGTGAACCTTGTCAACATGGAGTTATATGACCCGGGGGATCTCCATAATAGATAACCAGGTAACCAAAAAACAGTTGTCATCTCAAAAGGTTTCTTTTCCAATTGATAACCCTAGAAAATAATGAAAATGAGAAGGAAATTGCTACCTCAAATTTACCGGGGGATAAGATGAACGAGATCATCATACATAAATGAATGTCCTGTCTAGCATATTTTATCTGAAAGGGACAAGTTGAGAAACTGTGGTCTGCATCATTAATTCTCCATATACCATACAAATTACCAGAACCTAGATCAGGAGCTGCAAAATAGGAACTCTGCCTCAATTATTAATTCAGCATATGAGAAAAAGGCTTTCTGATAGCTACAATATGAAGGAAAATGTAGTAAGCGGAATATAATCATACAAACTTTAAAAGGATTAACGATCCAAAATCTCATGCATAGCAATAAAGCATCCTGGACATGCCACATATGTAATTCAGATTTACAGCATGCTTAATCATTTTCATTTTTTTCTTTTTGGCTACTTTGTTCCATGCCTTTCTTTGTTCATTACATCATAAATGACCCAAAAGGTCATAAGCCTAGTTAAGCTCTAAGCTTCTTTTGAATTGATGCATAAACCTACTTCTCCAAATTGAATAGATAGAAAAGGGTCTGTTTCATATTATATTCCAAAAGTCCAATAGGCTGAGGAAATACAAAATAGCCGCATAATAAAGCTTCATTTCTTCTCTCAAAATTCAATTTACACTGAGGAACGAATATCACCAAAAACTAATCTTTAACAAAAAATATCACGAGGGGGAGTTATGCGTTATTCTAGAAATTTGTGGTCTTCAACCCAAAATATTACTCATCACTGTAGACTCTATCCCAAAAAAAAAAAAAAAACGGACTATATGAAAAATAATGATAAAAAAATCAATAAGATTATGTTTTATGATAATCAAAGGAAATCAACCCAGCAGCATGAGAGAAGAAATAACGATCAAATACAGCCCTCAACTATGGATGATTACTTGGCAGAAAGGAGCAGGGACCCTAGGCCGTGATGTATAGCACAGTTTCCTCAAACACTCGTTGAAAGTGATGTTCAGTGTCAAGGAGATACGAGTCATAATCATACTTGTAGGTATTTTATGCTACCTTGCTATGCACACTATCATTTCACTCTTAACAAGACTAAAACATATATCTTTCAAATTTTCACGCTTTATGAAATAATATGTACCAAACAAGGGAGTGCAGAGACAGTCATAAGCAAAGTAGACTATGATTAAACAAATTACCTTCGTATTGAACAACTCTAGCTGGAGTTCCTAAAGAGATTTTTCCATTGTCCTCCCATCTAATAGCAATCTTAATTTGATACCATCTACAAAGAAATATATATTTGAAATTATCAGATAACAAAAAGAAAATTAAAAGGGAGAAATACAATGCACTGGTACCCCTTCCGAAAAAGGTCAAGATTGTGAAATCTATGAATGTAGATGGCAATCTCGTGAACAGTTTCCAACATAGCCACTGGCCTGACTCTAACTGGATGTGATATCACATTAGGATGCTTCAATATTGTCCGACTTCAACTTTTCTGACCGAAACAAACAAACTAGTAACTGGAGCATGCAATATCACCATCATCACAGCACACGCCTATCCTTTCCAATACCAGCAGCAACTCCAAGTGTCCCCTTGAGATCGGGACAGATCTCATCCACCCCTTATTCATGAGCAAGCTAACCAGCTGTTTAAAATGGACAGTTTGATCGATCAGAAGATTGTTAAGAAAAAGACATGATGAGAAGCACTGGCGGGAAGTTTTCATAAAGAGCAATTATAACACACCCACGCACACACTCTCAAGTATCAATATGCGTCAAAAAAATGTGGAAGCCCATATTTGGTAAAATAATTTGTTAAATCATGCGAATCCTTGTCCCAGAACGTTGGCCTGTAGATTATGAATACAGTATTATGGTTCAGTGGCGTTTTTGCATTAACTCAATCAAAACCAAAAACCAGAAGGCATTAGCAATTTGTATAACATGAGGACAAAACGAGGCAAAGCTGACGTTGGATTCGAACAAAAGGTTCAGCAAACATAGTAGCATTGAAAAAATCGAGATTACTATTTTAAGCCGGTAAAAAGAAACATTGCGCTTGCAAAATCCACGAAAGGTATAGTCACCAATTGCACGTAATTAAGCACATTTTCCCGGAATGACATCACAAAGGGGTGCTAAATCCTCGACATGTAGCAGCCAACTCTGTTGTGATCGGCTGATAGTCAATAATACATGAAGGTCTCAAAATGGAGGTTGAGAAGAGGGAGGGAGGTAGAAGAGGGGGGTGGAGGAGAGAATGGGGGACGGAGAGAAAACGAACCGTAAAGATGGAGATCAGAGTCTGAAATGGGAGAGGAGATTGCAGACTCAAGAGTGAGAGCCAGGGTTCGTAGTTGTGAGAAATGAGAGGTTGGAGTAGGAGGAGACATACGTGCTATGATAGCCGATGCCCATGTCACCTTGAGCGGGGACCACATGGGCTTCCTCGAACCGCATGGCGCGCTCCTTCTCTCTATACACCAACGTAGCGCACATCAGGTTCAACAGAATCATACCCCTCCTTAAAATTATCAGTATATTATAACACTTCACATCAAATATGTATGATACTCGTAATCAGCTACTCGTACGTATCAATATCAACGTCTACATTTCCCAGAAAATATTACTCATAATAATACTGATTAATCAGAATGGTGGCCCAGGACCTAAATAAAAAAACAGAGAGGTAGGCCTATGCATTTCGCAATTAATCACGCCATTGTTGAAGATTTTAGATTCACACGCGTATTACCGTTCATTTTTTGTCTGCTCCCTGCTCGCGCGCGCGCTCCTCTGTATATTCCATACACTACAAATCGATTTGAAGAATAGGAAACCATGGTGTGATTGCGATGCATGGCTGATTATTATAAACAAGCATACGTATAAGCAAAATTACCATGCTTCTATTTCTATTTCCCACGCCCTAATTACTATATGCTGTATGGTTTTCACTTCCTAATCACTCCTTGCGGTCATTTTTAATTGTAAGATTTTTTTAAAATGTCTTTGGAAGCTTTAATTGCTTAGCTTCTTTAGACTTTGCAGCTGAGTAGATACTATGCTCACTCTCAAACAATCTCTCTTAATCTTAAAAGTATATTCCCTTTATTTTCAGATGCAGCAAAAGATAGTTTATCCACCATTAAATAATAAATGTAAACACATCTCATAATAATTATTTAAACTTTCAGTTCATCGTTTTATACTAGATTTTGATCTTTTTCGAAATAACATAGATTGGAGTTAATGTGTAATTTTTTTTTTTAAATTTCAACTCAAGAGTACTGGATATCTGTAAATTTTGTAAAGAATAATGTTATGATTAAAATTAGTAAAAACGTAACAATTTCATCGCGTCCTTGATAAAGGTTAATTTTCACCAGGCTAAAATACAGAGCCCTTCCCTCTTCCTGTCTCCACGTCACTTGTACCTCTCTTTTTTGTCGTCATCTTCTTCCTCACTGTCGACTTTATCTCTCTCTTCCCTCCATTCCCAGCACCTCCCTCAAGCTCTCTCTTCCCTCCATCACCAGGACCTCCCTCAAGTTGTCTCTTCCCTCCAAAACCAGCACCTCCCTCAAGCTCTCTCTTTCCATTTTCAGTGCTTCTCCGTCCTTCCTCCCTTTACCTTCTTACCCGAACCCATAAATATCCCTGTTGATGTACGCTGTAAATCCAAGAGCTCTGAGCCCAAAATCTCTTCCTCCTTAAACGTCTCAAGCCGCAATGACCTTCAGTGCAGTAGTCTATAATGAGCCCATTTCCATCTGTCCCACAATCAAACGCTTCCTCTTCACTAACCGTTTCAATTTTGTAAAGATCAAAGCACTAAGCCAATGCCCAAAATCAGTTTTTGAAAAGAACTGGAAAGATATTCTAACGAAGAAGCCACCCCATAATCTTGTTGGGCGAGTTCAAAAATCTTGGAACAATCGGTAGGTTCGACGGGGTTGAAAAAATATTTTAAAGAACATGGAAGAGATCAAAAATCGCATCTTTGTCCGACAACTCGTTCTTCTTCCTCGCGAGTTCTTATTTACTTCAACGGTGAGTTCTTCCTCTTCTTCCTTAGTGATTCTTCTTCCTTGAAAAGGATGAGAGGGAAGCCGAAAAGCCAGGGAGAGTGAATGAGGGAGAAAGTGAGGATGAGATGATGAGGTGTAGAGTAGAGAATGCATGTGGCAGTCATTGGTCAATATTAGCTGTCAACATTAGTTGGGTTAATAAAAGGCAACATTACTCTTATTTTGAGATTTTTATGCTGACATTGTTTAACTTTTGGATACTCATTACTCCTGAACTTTGTAACCTATAAATTATGATTTAAATTATAGTGTATGACCCTATAATCGAGCCATGCACTTCAGCCCAAACTGATATCATTATGGTAACGATGGACCAGTTAGGCCTGCTTGCTTTTGAATACATTTTACGGGCTATGGTTTATCTATGTATCTATTCATTTTCTTGCCACAAGCCCATGATTTAAGAACCCAAAACTTAATTCAGTATATCAAAATTAGCACTGTTCCATGCATAGTTGAATGTTTTTTTTCCGCTTAACCCGTATTTTCAACTAAAGTGAAAAAAAAAAAATCTAACAACTTTTTGTATAATAAAGTTTGGGTGGATTGAATCAGATTTATTATAGCCAGAGTGGACCTTTGTATTTAAAATATGTTTACATATGGATTTACATATTGCTCAAATCTTATCGTGTCGACAACATAATTGAACTCATAAATTAACTTATTTTGTTGAGTATTAAAGTAAAGTACAGTTTCTTATGGCTAAAAATTTTTTTAAAAAAAATCATTAAACGACACGGAATTGAACCCCTCCTGTTATGGAATCAGATTATTGCGACTGATTACAACTTATAAGCCATGACATTACTCGACATGGAATAAAGTGGCTAGTTCTTTCACAGTTCAAGAGACAGTCGTGTGAGTAATTAATTATCAGCACACCCCCTGTTGAGCTATAAGGGAATCTTTTCTTTATATCACCCCAGAAAAGTAGTGATGTCTCTGAATACAAAAAGCTATTTTGATTCCCAACAATTCAATATTTGCTGGCAATAGTTCATATATCTTTCGCTGACGTGGTCAACTGTTCATTATACAGCACAATTGCCAATTCGAAACAAAGTGAGATTCATAACCAGTGAATAAAAAACCGGACCGGACCGGTCGGGTTGGCCCGGGAACCGGTAACCCTGTCACCCAACCGGTCCGGTCCGTGACTAAACCGGATTTTTTCTGACCCGGGATGAACCGGTGTGACCCGGTCACAAACCGGGTAACCCGGGGCAAACCGGTCCTAACCCCGGGTCAGACTTATTTATTAAAAAAAAAATTAATTTTTTTCTTTTTATTTTTAATGAACTTATACTACCTTTAATTAAATTTATTGCTTTAGTTTGTCATCATATTAATAATTTTTTACTTTTATTTTTTAAATTACTAAATCAAACTACCACTAACTATTATTTATTTTATTCTAATGTCTCATTATTTTGTTATTTTGTAACTTTTGAAGGATTATAAGAATAAACAAATATTCTCAATATTGTATTTTATTATTATTATAATTAAATAGTTGTGTGAAGCATGTATGCATCAAAACATTATGTATTTAGTTGATATTAATTTGTTTATAATCAAATATGAGTATTTTTTTTATTAAATTATACTATTTTGTTATCACCGGTCTGACCTATGGGTTAATCCCGATCTGACCCACTAACCCTTAACTCACTGCCTTGACCGGTTCAGAAGCCGGTCCGATTTTTAATACCTTGTTCATACTCTTCTCAATCTTTAGCACACGACAAGACATGATGAACTTTAGTGTGTGATTTTTAATTTTATGTTGAAGGCCATTAAAATAATTATTAAGTAAAGTGAGTTTTGATTATTTGAAAACTGGCAAAATAGTGCTTTGCCAAAATCACGGTCTGGACCCGGAAGCAAACATGCTCTTGGCAAACATTGAATAGAAAAAATAATCGTGATGAATATTATCAGTGGCCAGATTAAAAAGAATCCAAATGAACTTACAAAGAAGAGGAGATAAATTAAAGGGAGGAGAAAGAACGCAGAAATTAAAAAAAAAAATTACTAGACTGTGCCTTTGGAAAAAGTGTACTCGATGCATCGAGGGAGGGCTATGCATGGATTGGACGGGAATTTTTGGTGACATAAAGAGGACGTTAAATATTTTACTTATGATATTTATTACTCACATTTGAAATATTTAAGTTATTATTATATATACTCTGATAGGTTAGTCACCATAATCAAATAATCAAGATCCTCTGAGTATGACCCGTTTGTTAGTTTGACCAGTGGTAGCTATTCTCTGGATGAAATAACTGGGTCTGCGCATTAGATAATCGTGTAAGAGGTATTAAAAGAGTCTTCCGACTTCACCCTAATAATATACAAAAACTCTACATGCATGCTTGCATGTGCTTTAATTAATTTATACCACATTCTGCAGAAGTTAAGCCTATTTGATGAATGAATTAACAATTTTTTTTAATAAAAAAGACTTATATTCCAGCGACACGAGTTGCACCTCGTGGCAAAGGAGATCACATCTACAGCTTACAAATAATACTCCCCATGTTCTTAATGCATGACATATAATTGATGGGGAAATTGGGTATTAGTCCTAAATGTACGATATACTTGTAATTTTTGTTAGTTTTTTTTAAATTATCTCTAATGTACTCTCTCAATAATAATAATAATAATAATAATAATAATAATAATAATAATAAAGCAAGAAAGGGAGGGGGATAATCAAGGAAGATGGTTATGATGTATTAGAAAAAAAACATGATATGCTAAATAACTTAACTAACATCTTTAATCTAATTATATTAGATAGATAAATCATAAATTTAAGATAAGAGAGGGGTGATAATGATGACAATGATAGTAACAATAACAATAACTAATGTACATCCTTTAGATTAATTGTGGTTTGGTGTGAACACCTGAGGAGCGGTGGAGAAATGTGTGTGTGTGTGTGACAGTGACCGGAGGGAGGGAAACTTGAGTGACTTGTGAGATCATTCGGTGCGTTAGAGAGCGAAAATGAAATAAAAACACTTGCACTTGTTTTTTATTTAGTTCTCCAATCATTTTAACTTAATTTTCTACCATCTTCGTATCATAAAGACCACTATTTGCTTGCCCTGTACTGTTTTGTGTTGAATGTTCTTTAAAATCTTTGCCTTTTGTATGTATAATAATTGTATGTGTTAATTCATAACTATATTATTAGGCATTATGATTTTTTAATCCTCAATTAACTTTAACTGCATGGAATGTTTGGCAGTAGAAAACTATCTAACAGGTTTTTTTTTAGTTATATTCAACTACGACATTAAATTATTTATCTCTCACGCATGCACGCATGATAGAGATCGACTTATTTGAATGTAGAGTTGCCAATATTTAACGGCTATATTTAATAATGTTTCTTGGACCTTGGTTGTTGCATATTTGACGCATTCACCTTATATAAGAAGATAGAGAAACGCTTGGGGCAAAAAGAAGAAGAAGAAGAAGATAGAAAAACGCATGCACAAAAAGAATAATTATGCAAATGGAATGTACAAAATAATCATTTAAAAATACAATTAACTAAGAACCATAATAATGCTTAAATAAATTAAGGGTTAATGTGCAAATTTATCTTGGAAGGCAAATTTATACCTTAAGCCGTAAATTAATTAAACTGTCTTGTGGATCCCACTTGTTTGTTGTCAGAAATAACCAGCGTAGCCCTTATCAGTTATCACAAAGCAATGGCTAATCACACGCATGTTTGTATCCATACACAGTGCCTAACATGATTCCTAATGAGATATTTATATAAGCCAGCCGCCTCTCCTCTTTCCCCAGCACCCTTGGGTGGGACACGTTAACCCTTGACAGCTTCAAAAGGTGTCTCCCACCATTGAAAGCAAAGAGCTACTCAACTGTACACTGCGTACTTCACATGATAAACAACTTGTAATTTATAGCATCTCCATAATTACTCCATGATCAACGACTTGACGGGAGACACCGAATCAATAGCTATCACAAGTTTCGCATTCCTGAATGTTACCTCAAAGCAAAAGCCATGTGTTTTTGGATGCTCCTCTTCAAACAGTTAGCTTTTAAAGTATAATTTTTTTAATGATTTGTATTTGTTATATTAGTCTGAAAATTTGCACTTGGAGGTACCCGCGCAAATTGTCAGCAAACAAATTTGTCGTCATCGAGGAGTTTGTAATAATGGACAATAAGTAAATAAATAAAACAGAAAAATATGCCGAGTTGTTCAATTGGTTTACCTAAACAGAAGAAAAGCGGTTGGAGGTTCGGGGGTTTTAGGGGTCAAGGGGAATCTTCTGAAGTAAACAAGAGTGATATTGAAGTCTCTGTCCCTGTATTATATATAAATATAAAATAGGATTCGTTTCAACTTTCAAGGATAGATATATACATGTCTTTGTATTCTATTTGAAGTTATTTTAAGCACGCAACTGGGGAATAAATATATGTTCGGCGGAACCAGGTTTTCACAGAAAGCGATGATGATGAAGCCGAATATATATTTATGATCGACCATGTCTAAGATTTTGGCACTGTAATATATATCGTCCCTTGGGGAAAAAAACATGTCCAATTGGTTCACTTGCTTATCACTATTCATTGGATTTAAATTCATGACTGGTCGCCGCGAGATAAGATTAGCATATTCTTGGGCATTGACTTGTGCGGTCACTAAATTGAAAACTAGTCAAACCGCCAAGTTATTATATTCTTCTAGGCCATGTCTAGTTGCTGTTGCTTTGAATTTTCTCCTTCATTCATTCATTCATTCATCGCAAAGGACAAAAGAACATGTTTTATTCCACTAGTCAAGGAGAATAATACAGCAACATTCACAGGGATGGATGAGTGTACTGATAATCAAGTTTTGATTTTTCACGGACCCAAAAAGGAAAGAAAAAAGATTTTGGTGTTTTTTGTCTAAATATGAAGTTCGGAATTTTACTACTTCTTACACACACACACACATATTCTCTTCTTCATGGACTTTTTTTCGATTCAAACATGCATGTGAAAATTATTGAGTACTCAATGCAGCCTTTGTTTTTTAAAAGGGAAAAGCAGATCTTTGATTCTATATGCATGGATTAATGGAGTTAATTAAATTGGACGGATGACTTTTAACTCAAATATAAGGATGTGTGAGCAGATATTATGCTCAGACCCTTTGATTGAGGAATTTTTGTTTGGTGTGTTACTTTAATTTTGCAGTTGGCTCTTATTAATTTGGACCAGGATTCCTTTCTTATTTCTATCAAAGAACCTTAATAGTTTGCTTTTTTTTGGGTCACTTTTTTCCGCCTCTCATGCCACCTTGCAATGGTTACAACTTGAATCCACTTATCTCATGCTTTATTCTATTTTCTTGTACCAGTATGTTCTTTTTTTTTTTATTACTTCTACCAGTATGTTCTACTATACACTTGACGTAGTTTTTATACAGATCGTTTTGTTTTGCCAGAAGTTTTTATACAGATCCATAATGTTTTTCGTGGTCTCATTAATTATCGTGCATGGTGTTGGAGAAAAATATATTATTTTCCTCTGCCATTATGTCGGGGGGAAAAAGAAATAAGAGTATTAAAAATGACGAAATTAAAGATATTGGGATGGTAATGTGGGAGAGGATAACAAGGCAAAAATACACAGAGACAGATTACGCAATTCATCACATGTTTTAGATGAACATGAACCGAACAACACACATATATAATGATAGACCGGTCACCGTGTATATATACAGATATATATATATATGGTAATTAATTAGAAGCATTTAGTGCAAAATAAAATCCACAACATAAAAGTCAAGGTGGTGACAGGGAGATCCCCCACCACTTGGAGGAGGCCAAACTAGAAGTTGAGAAGAGAAAGAAAGCTAGTGAAGTACCCAAGTTGTAATCTATATATAGAAGGACTATATATATATGTATGTATGTATATGAGGAAGTTAAGAAAATAAATATTAAGCGATGAATTATTGGAACCTAATTGCTTGCTAGGTCGGCAATATGAGAAGTATATAATCATCATAGAGAGAACAATAATGCGCATCTGGTTAATTTTCGTCGTCACAACACCAAACTCTAAGGTCCACGTTTACGACTGACAAGAAATTTGCCCGTGGACTTTCGGCAGTGTGAAAAATTAATATCATAAATATCCCATCAAAACTAGAAAATTTCTGCAATCAGCAATTCAGATTAATCTAAAACTGTTTATGTGTCTAAAAGATAACCTGCTTTAAGATCACCAGAAAAGAAATAACAAAAAAAAAGTATTATTAATTATGATTTGTACATAGCTACTCGATTAATTAAAATTAATTACATGCATAATATTTTGTGAAATGAGGTGATGTGAGTGTGAGAGAGATATGTGTGGGAATTTGAAAACCCATACATAAATAATGAGTGGGTGGCACAAAAATTAGGAAACGGATGGAGCAAAATGCAGCACAAGGAAGAGTGTGGGGACAGAAGCCAGAAGAGAAACCGGCACCTTGAATGGTTCAAAAATTCCACACTGTCGTCTCATAGTAACCATGCTGAAACACTCAAGCTAGCTAGTCCTACAACAATAAGTCCAAGCTTTTGAATTTTCTCTCCTTCGCTGCCTTCATTTCAATAAAGCGAACCCCTCGTTTGTGATTAAAAAAGGCCAAAAAAAAAAAAACCTCATCACCCGTCGCCCCCTTTGACTTGGACTCCTAGCTTGCCACTCTCACGCCCTAGATCTCTATTTAACTTGCTCACAAGCTAAGCTTTTTCTCACACCTTCCTGCTTCTTCTTCTTCTTCTTCTTGAACTTGTCTTACTTATAATTAAGATGGCGGGAGTTGATGGGTATCAGAAGAACAGCATGTACATAGAGACCCCAGAGGGAAGCTGCAAGAACATGGTGGACGACGACGGAAGAGACAAGAGAACGGGGACGTGGCTGACGGCGAGTGCGCACATAATCACGGCGGTGATAGGGTCGGGAGTGTTATCGCTGGCGTGGGCGATAGCTCAGATGGGATGGGTGGCGGGGCCGGCGGTGCTCATGGCATTCTCATTCATAACTTATTTCACTTCCACTCTCCTTGCTGACTGTTATCGCTCCCCTGACCCTGTTCACGGCAAGCGTAACTACACCTACTCTATGGTTGTTCGCTCCGTCCTAGGTACACACACACCCCTCTTTCCTCTTCATTCTCTTCTCTTCACCGAAATTCGTGTGTGTGTGTGTGTGGTTTTCTTGGTTAATGTTCTTTCTGTCTTAGCTTATTAGGTACTCGTGTTCATTCTATTCACTGCAATTCACAAGCACGCACGCACGCACGCACACCAGCTGTGTGTGGTTTAATTTACTTGGGTTATTGTTCGCTTTGTCTTGGCTATTCCATTATATTCTCTTCCCTTTATTGTATTCATATATGTATGTATTTACGTCTCTGTGTGTATGGGGAATTTGCTTAAAGTTTACTTTTTACTGTTGTTGCTTACTAAGAGATAGATAGTGACGAAAAAGGCCTATTCTTTGGGACTATAATTAAGTCGGCTGTATAAAAATAGACAGTGATGCGATATGAGTAGAAGTTTACATGTGATACGATTTGTTAGTTTTGGGATCAATGAACAAATAAAGACCTTGAAAATAGAAAGTATACATGAATAGTTACATACATAGTACTACCTAGAAGGTGACACTACTTAAAGCAGACTTTTACATGCTTATTCTTCGGTAAAAACACAAAAGACACGTAAGAATACTGTTCAAAATCAAAACTCTTATTAGCACTGAATTGTTAATTATAAAGGAACACGCTAATTATTTTTAGCTTTTAAATATTACCTTGTGCAGGAGGGCGAAAGTTTCAGCTATGTGGTTTGGCTCAATACATAAATCTAGTAGGTGTAACCATCGGCTACACAATCACTGCGTCAATCAGTATCGTGTAAGTAAACCATTATTTACGAAACATATACTAAATATATATATGTTCCTCTTAACCAGTCTTTTATATATATATATATATATAAACAGGGCGGTGAAGAGGTCGAACTGTTTCCACAAGCATGGGCACGAAGACAAGTGCAATATATCAAACTATCCATATATGATAATATTTGCATGCATCCAAATAGTGCTCAGCCAAATCCCAAACTTCCACAAGCTGTCTTGGCTCTCCATTCTCGCCGCTATTATGTCCTTCGCTTATTCTTCCATCGGCCTCGGTCTCTCCATCGCTAAAGTCGCAGGTAATTCTCACAGTACTTGTCCTTGTTTCCTTTTATATTACCGTGTCTTTTACTGTAAGCTCTTCGGAGTGTTTCTGAGCGCGCGCGCGCGCGTGTTAAATACTGGTCCTTGTTCGGTTTCACTTTTTGTGATGAATTAATAAAAGTTGTTGTCTTCTGGATATATACACCATGAAGAGGGCAACCACCATGTGCAAACATCCTTAACGGGAGTGCAAGTTGGGGTTGACGTGTCGGCGTCTGAGAAGGTCTGGAGAACCTTCCAAGCTATCGGTGATATTGCCTTCGCCTATGCTTTCTCCAATGTCCTCATTGAAATACAGGCAAGTTCAGCTCTTTAACTTTTGCAATATTTAAATACTACTACTACTTTGGCCACACAAAAAAATGCTGCTGCTATATTATATTGATAACTATGTCTTGTTTGTTAGCCTTGCTTGTATTCTTTTATACGTGCAAGTGGATCGATGTCTGTATATATCTATTATTGGCCTGAGTAGGTGAAGATATATATATATATATATATATCATTGGAATAAATTAATAGTAGCACGTAATTCGCGCCTGCAAGTTTTGTTTTTATTTGGCTGAAATAAATAAAACACATTATAATTTTTTTTTAAAAAAAAAAAAAGTTTTGGTCATAAACCGCTTCTGGTTCTTTCACACGTGTAGCTTTCACTTTTTTAAAAGTTGAGATGATGACCATGCATTAAAGCTTGATATATTGTTCTATAATATTGTCAAGTTTCGCTCAGGAAAAAAATACAGTATAACACTTTAAATAATTCATTTTGACAATTGAAACATTAATTAATAAACTGTTAAACTATTTAATGATGAAAAAAATTCGATTCTATTCATAAATCGCATGAACATCGAGAGGTAAAACACAACATGCATTAAACCAAAACCTATCCACTCTACTGTGTGTTTTGCCGACTAGTATATTGATATATGCACAGAGCATCTTTGTCAGTTTTCTTAATTGAACCAAACTCTGCATCTCTGCAATACTACTAGACTAGCTTGCTACCTTCTTTGTTTGTGTGTGTGTGTGTGTGTGTGTCCATATCTTTGCTTAGGAAAGAGGGGGGGAAATAGGTGTGAAACAATATTGAGAGATATTGCAATCTTAATAAGAGCGGATTATTTCTCTCTTTTTTTCTAAGGTTATTTTAGTAGTCCTTGTTGACTCATTCTTTTTATTGAACCACTGTTCTTTCCCCCTTTGAGCCTCATGCAGATATATATTTCGATCGTTATGAAAATGAGATTTTTATTAGTGTTGACAAGGTTCTACCCAATGCAATTCATTTTCAATTCCCACCATAAAGGAAAAGGAATTTAGTTCTTTATCAGAATCAAAAGATTCTCAATCTTTTTTATTAACAAAAAAAAAAGATTCTCAATCCTTCCTTTTCCCACAACTTTCCCATATCTTTTCTACCAATAAATCTTTAGTAGATGCCAAAAGGAATTCTACTTCCATTGGAGGAAGATGTTGCATTCTTTTTTTTAAAAAAATAAATAAATAACTATGGCTAGTGTTTCGGTAAGATTCCTTTTATGTACGAAATGTCAAATTTATGGACCACCACTAGCTCCAAAAATTCCAATAACACCTTTTTCTAAAAGAAATATAAGAAAAAGAAAAGGAAGATTGATTTGGAAATGTAGGACCCTACCTCAACTATCTTTATGTTCCAGCCAACCCTCCCAACTGTTTTGGTCGTGGACCATCCTTTTTGGGTTTATTTACATCATTTATGCATTCCGTTGCTACCCATAATGCATTTTCTAAAGCACGTTGTTCCCTTGCCTGCAGGTTAGTGTTAGGTAGATCTGTGCACTTAAATGGCAAGTACTAATTTCTTTCATGTTGCTTACAAAACCTTATTCTAATAGGTTGGTTCGACTATATTAATTTCATAACACCATTATACTTTATAAACAATCACATATTTAAATAAATTGCCGACCAAGAGATCCTCTCATTAATTTTTCTCTTCAGACTTCCCGAAATCTTCTTATAAAACCCTATGGTTCATAGTGTCTGGTCCACCCTCCCACCAAGGTATTGGGTGGCCTTTGCATGTGTCCAAACAGATGCTTACAAGGCTAGATTTATTCATGAATAAAATAAATAGCTAAAGAGCCACATAAATTTGCTGCCTTTTAATAATTTAATCATATGATTATGGCAGGACACCTTGAAATCAAGTCCTCCAGAGAACAGAGTGATGAAGAGAGCAAGCTTGATTGGCATTTTGACAACTACCTTATTCTACGTCCTATGTGGATGCTTAGGTTATGCAGCTTTTGGAAACGATGCCCCTGGAAATTTCCTCACAGGGTTTGGCTTCTACGAGCCCTTTTGGCTCATTGACTTTGCCAATGTCTGCATAGCAGTTCATTTGATTGGAGCATACCAGGTCAACTAATATTAAAACATGCTTCAACATTATATTCCAAGTCTTCAAACCAACTTAACATTATACTCATGCATACATGGGATTTTATTGGATCATGCAGGTTTTCTGTCAGCCCATATTCGGCTTCGTAGAGAACTTGAGCAAGGAAAGGTGGCCTGAAAGCACATTTATAACTGAGGAGCATGCAGTGAAGATTCCTATATGCAAAGGAACATATTACCTTAACTTCTTCAGAATGTTGTGGAGGACTGCCTATGTTATTGTTACAGCAGTGATAGCTATGATATTCCCATTCTTCAATGACTTCTTGGGTCTCATAGGCTCACTCTCCTTCTGGCCTTTGACTGTTTATTTCCCCATAGAGATGTACATTAAGCAGTCAAAAATACAGAGAGGCTCCTTCACATGGATTTGGCTCAAGATATTGAGTTGGGTCTGTTTGGTCGTCTCTATCATTTCAGCCGCTGGATCCATCCAAGGACTTTCTCAAGATCTCAAGAAGTATCAGCCCTTCAAAGCTCAACAATAATCATGACTGGTACAGTTATAAGCTACATATCCCAGTGACATTGTCTTCAGTGCTCTCTCACTTTGTTTTTCTTTCTCTGTAAAAAATAAATATAAACTGCAGCAAGGATAATGTACGGTTATCAACTGCTCATGGGAAGGAACAAGAAACCTAGGATAATGTAGTGAGCAGTGAAAAATAACCCCAGGATGGTTAGAATTTAGAAGGTCGGTGCACTATAATTTCTAAATACAGATTCTCAGTCCGGTAGGAACCTACAACTCTCAGCCTGGGTCTACGTACTGAAAATTCTTGACAGTGTCAATAACCTAATTCACTGTGATTTACGAAGGATTTTTGCTACAAACCTAGTTTAATTTATCCTCAAACTAGCGCATTAAAATCAGGAACCAAAGAAGAATTTCGTAGCTGACTTGCTTTGGCTACGGGAGACATTAAACAAATGCACTACTTAGTCCTGGTGGAATCTGTTTTTGACAAGGACGAGACTTGAGAAAATCTAGCTACCTTATACTCAAGTACCAAATTTTGTCCCTGGTAACATGTCTTGAAATCCTGTAAGGGAACAAGGAGAAAGGTTACGGAAACGGAAGCTGAACTAAATGCTCTCCACATTTCTGTTTCTCAAGTAATACTAGCTCTTACGATGGAATTGACAATATCAAAACTTGCATAGATATTTACTTAAAAATCAATACACACATTGCCACACCGCACTAGCGCATTGCCGCATTGCCAATAGCATCGTGGAAAATGTCAAAAAGGTGAAAATTTTTGTCCTTCAACTAACGAATATTATGAATAGAGAAAAAAGTAAATGAAACAGAAATTCTAACATGTATTAGGCACAGCAGATCAAATGCTCTACTATCATCTTTATTTTCTTTTCTTCCTTCTTTTTGAGATGAATGGGAAGCGAGGAATGCTAATTTAGGTTCAATTGGAAAAACATGCAAATCGTGGAAGAATCTGATACGTAGTGTACATATTAACTCACCCCAGAAAAGATGATAATACAGTTTCGCAGTGCGTAAAGATCCCAAAAGATGCAACCGTTTATAATTTATTATTGGGCTTATTTTGATCTTCTACAAGCATCATAACACTCGATACAGGTTGTCAGAGATTGGACACTCATGTCTAGACTCTAGACTCCAGTGAACATTTTTTTCGGCAGAATTAAAACACAAACATAAAAGCAAATTAAACATAGTTTGACCTTGTAATTTAATAACACCAAACTCTTTTTTAAAGTCTTTCTTAAGCTAAGACTGTAGGTTCAAACCCTTTATGGGATATAATGGGTGTGAAAATTAAGGCAACCAAAAACAAGTGAGGCATAATCATGTATTTAGAGAATATACTCTGTTATTTGTTATGAGAGAAACAACCGAATAAACAAGACCAAAGAGGCAAATGATATAATTAAAATTAGTTAAATTTCCTAAATATCTTCTAAATTCAAAATTCTTTCCAAAACTAAATACTTAACATCTTACACGGCATTCCTTACAGAGATTTTTAACTCAACAGAAGTGCTACTTACACGACATTCCCTTTAGAGATTTTAACTCAATGTAAGCACTACTAAGCACATAAACTAGGGCAATTACAACTGCCATTTGAAAAAAAACGAATGTGTTACACAGAGAGATGGCTTAACCAGATTCACTCTCGCTCATGACAAATGCTTGAATAAGACTCTGTGCAGCATGGGTTTGTTCTGGAGTTCCGGATATTATAATTGCAGTTTCCACTGCTCCCGGCTTTGGATCGGTGATGGTGATTTTTGCATCAGAGATCTGGAGGCACAGATTATATTGGGGATCAGTTCATCAACTAACATGAAGTAGCCTCCAGATAACAGGAAAAATCTAGATTTCCAGTCTAAGTTTAACAGATGGCAACTTTTATTTGTCTTTTCTTCTCTCTTTTATGTTTGTGCACATCAAAGCATTCATGATATACGTGCTGGAAAATATGTTCCTTGTATGCTTGTGCCAAAAGCATGCACAGACATCGATGTGTGAATTAAAGAAAACTAATGGCAGCTGTGGATCACTGCAATATGTTGTAGCTTCCAGCTCAGGCCAATTAAGTAGAGCAGAAAAAACATCTCATGGTAACGGCTAGAAAAACACCCCAAACTAATATCATAGATTACCAATGCACTTGATTCAGTAGAATATGGTTCTTTGGCATCCATCGACATAAGTAGTCAAGATGTCAATTAGAAAAACTTACCTGCCGTATTTGTTTCAGACATTCACCATCCTCCCCATATATTACAGGCACTAGAGCGCGAGGAACAACTACTTCAACTGTGGTGCTAGTGATAATTGGTTGTTGGCTCACTCTACACAATAAATCACTAGTTATCGTTGAAAAACTAGTATAATGAGAAAAGATTTGAAAAATAGTGATAAACATAATGTTCACAATGATGCACTAACCCTGAAATTCTTCTAGGCGGGCCTCCTGCAAAGTCAGGCATGCCCATGGGTCTGTTAGCTTCATGTAGCCCCTAGAAACCAGTTATTTGATATGATTAAATCAATGGGTTGTGTTAACATATCATTGTTAGGAAAAATGAGATGCAAAACATAATGAATTCTCTCAACCAAAGCAAAATATGATTTTCAGTCCCTAAATTCCATATGTTGGATAGGCATATAAATTGGCCAACTTGACTAAAATAACTTGTCCACATTTTAGTCCAGCCCTTTTCTAGACTTTTAACAAGATGGGTTTATTGTGACCAAATCAAACTTCCTTAAATCAACCATTAACAGGGAAGGATTGACCTAAAGTTCTTCAACAAACACGAACTAGGTGAATAGCTTTTCTTTTCCGACTCACACTGAGGCATGCCGCTCTGTTTAAAAAGAAAAATGTTTCTAATGGAGATTGAATGAGGCTATCTCAGACTCATTTACGACAAATGATTTCCATTATTTTTCTGGAGTGTCTATTTATATTCAAATGGTAACAAAAGAAAGATCAAACGTTGGAACAGGTTTGAGGAGTTTGTCATGAGGTTATCCAGTAAAAATTAACACGTGAGATTTTTCATGTTAGTACTACATAATTGGAATAAAAGTTCCTTCACATGCTATATCTTTATTAGAACTAGCAGCAATAACTAAAAGCTTTAAGCAATCAATAATTTCAAAAGCAAGCATCACCAAACATACACATTCATATTTTCATTAAAATTATTATCATACAAATATATTGATTCTGATCCCCACATAACTCCTGTTAAATTGCAGCTTCCCTGAACTTTCTGAGTTCAATTTTCACAAAAGTGGTTTCAACATGCTGCCCAGTATCAGACATTAGATAGCCCAAAAGCAAAGAAGGATATGCTTAAAAAGGCAGCGGAAAGCCAAAATTAACATAGAAGAAAGTAAACAATCAATACCTGAGGACCCCAAGGCCGCCTTTCAGATAGGTGGGGAGGAACACCAGGTCTTGGCAAATTATGCATGAAAGGAGGGCGATCATCATGGGGGAAACCACCATGAGGAGGTGGAGCACCAATAGCATCAAACTTGTGAAATGGAGGACCTGCGTTAGAATACATTCCAGGAGGTGAAAGTTCCCTCCTTCCCATGTATGGTGGGAAGGGAGGAAGTTGATCAAGAAATGCAGGATTAGAGGGATAGTTGATTGATGGATACGCATCACGGAAGTAATGATGCCGTAATCTAGTGGTTATTTGCAAAAGAGCATCCTGCACTGCCTCAACTTCTCCACTTATCTGGCCGAAAAAGGAGCAGGATAAGTACCTAAATGAAGTATGCATATAGCATAACTTAAATAGAATTGACAACATAGTTAAACATAAATTTTTATAGAAAGAAAGAATAAAATATATAAATTTAATTATTAGTGGGTAATTGTTACAGCCAAAATGACTTGTAAAGAAAGAAAAGTTCCTAATCCCAGTTGTTCCAATAGCAGAAACAATTCCCACATTACATTGCTCAAAATTAGAGTAGGCATGAAAGTCAACGTAAACCAAACACACCTGGACTACTTCATCTTCTGAAGCACACTTTGGGACCTGATCTTTCCCTAGTATACGAATATGGGCCCCAGACAACTTCCTCATTTCGGTTATGATAGAACCACCCTTTCCAAGGAGACAACCTATTTGATTGGAGGAAACAAGAATCCTAGCTAACATACTATGCTCTTTGGCATCTGGTATGGCTCTAACTATCCTAGTTTGCACACGAAGTACTGCATCTTGCACAGGAGATATTCTATCATCTGGATGCTGCAATTATAAAAGTATTTTTAGTGAAACAAGAAATTTTGCTCAAGACCCAAAAAACCTGAGAGAAAATGAGTTGTGTCATACCGCTGGGCCAGATATGACAATAATACGATCCTCTGAATCAGATTCACTTTCGATAACCTTGATTTCACTTGCCGTCTCTTGTTGCACAGTTCTTATTATTGCTCCACCTTTACCAATTATACTTCCTACCCTCTCAGCATGACACAATAAACGAAAAGTCAGCATATCCTGTGAAGACCTCATTCGACCATGAATACCTTCATGAAATTTGGGTAGTAGAGGTGGAGGAGCAGAGTGAAATTCAGAAATATCACGAGATCCAGCAGTATAGGGCGCCCCTTGAGCACCAAAGGAACGGCTGGGTGGCGGGAACTGACCAAATGAATGAGATGACCCGGTGGCATTTGATGTTAGAGATTCATAATCCCGGGGTGGATTCTCCATTAGCTGTTGAGAAACAGATTGAAGAGCTTTTCTCACACCCTCAACTTCCCCTGTGATCTGCAGATAGAACAAATATGAAAAATACTGTAGGAAGAAACATGCAGATTTTAAAATAAGTATTAGGATTACCTTTTCCTAGTTCAACCTCCTATTTACTCAAAGCAATTAAATATGCAAATGAAAAACAGCAATCACACAGTAGTTTAGATGTCAAATTCTTCTATTAAAAATAATATTGAGCTTCTGACAAATACTCATAAAATATTTAACTCAATATATACTGCAGCTCAAATATTGACACCTCCAATCATAACATCAATTTAAGTTCAAAGAAGGAAGAGCCTTTTTAGCCTGCAGCAGGAGGAAGACATACATCTTTGCACGCCTTCATCTATGTTCCATCTTTGCATGCCTATTAATTGTCACTAATAGGCCTCTATTTCTCAAACATTTTTCCATGACAAGAGCGCTGTTGTTGGTGTCAGATGCACCCAATTTTCAAGCAGAAACAGCTTTGATCTGAAATAGGCTTTGCCTTTTATATATGAATGCCTTATCTAAGTTTTCTGAATCTAGTGGCCAAATTACTGCAAATTTTTATACCTCTCATTACATCTTTTCTAGTGAATAGCTCATTAGCCCTAATGCTCTCCAGTGTTACAT